>JAJIYU010002237.1:0-31199 GCA_030144865.1 Tinospora cordifolia | reverse complement strand
ACTTTCCTTATTTAGAGCCTAGTGGAGTATTTGGGCAAATGAAGGTTCAAACCTTGTCCAATTGTTCTAATTTTTGGATATGTTGTGTGTCTTGCTAGTTTATGTCATCTCCTTAAGTTTCGAGTTATTTCGAGTTCGATAAGTACCCTTATTCTCAGTTCTTTCCTAATCTGGATCCCCATGTAGGGAAAAATCCTAATTTTGGCAAATTGGCCAATTTTTTAATATGTTGTCTTGTTTGTTGGTTTATGTCTCCTCACTTTGTTTCGGGTCATTTTGGATTCATATGGGTCACCAAATGAGGATTTTGGTCTCGTCCTATTTTAGCCCTGAACTGAGCCGATTTTTATTTTGTACCCAGATTTCACTGAAGAGACCTTGAATATCATTTTATTGGATATCTAGTTTTCAAGGTATTACAAGGTCCAACACACACTATGGAAGCAATGAAATAATTTTTCGATTCTCGTATCACAATTTCCTTCCTCACTAAAACTATTAAAAATTTAAAATTTGGAAACCTGTTTTTGATCATTGAGCCCAATCCAAGAGGGTTTTTTTCTGCGAGACCAACTCCAACGTGTTATAATAGCCCGAATCGAACTCCCAGAAGTGATTAAATAATTGTTGGAATCTCAGGTTGCAATTTTTCTACCTCGCTTGAAATCTAGTTTTCTATTGATAGTAAAGAATTTTGAAACTTGTTTTTGATCACCGGGGCCAATTTGAGAGTGTTTTTTTTTGCGAGACCAGTTCTAATGCGTTCCAATAGCCCAACACAAATCCCTGTAAGTGACGTAATAATTTTTTATGCCCGGATAGCAATTTTTCTACCTCACTTGAATTCTATTATTCTATTGAACGTTATTAATTTGGAAACTTGTTTTCTATCATCGGGCCCAATCAGGAATGGTTTTTTTCTACGAGACTAGCTTCAACGCATTCTAGAATCTTAACTTGAACTCCCAAAAGGGATGGAATAATTTTTCGATGCCTGGATCACAATTTCCTTACCTCACTTGAATTCTAGTAGTCTATTGAAAGTAAAGAATTTAGAAACCTATTTTCAATCATCGGGGCCAATTCGAGAGGCCTTTTCTACGAGAATAGTTCCAACGCATTCTAATAGCTTGCCATGAACCATCAGTAATGACGGAATAATTTCTTGATGCCCAGATCGTAATTTTCCTACCTCACCTGAATTTTAGTTTTCTATTGAAACTTAAAAATTTTAAAACTTAGGGTTTTTTCTGAGGGACCAGTTCCAACGCGTTCTAATAGCTTGACACAAACCCCTGAAAGTGATAGATTACTTTTTGGATGCCCAAATCACAATTTTTCTGCCTCACTTGAATTCTAGTTTTCTATTGAAAGTTAAGAATTTATAAACTTGTTTTTGATCACTAGGGCCAATCCGGGAAGGTTTTTTCCGCGAGACCAGCTCTAGTGCATTCTAATAACGCGCCTCGAACTCCCGGAAGGGATGAAATAATTTTTGGATGCCCATATCATAATTTCCCTACCTCACTTGAATTCTAGTAGTCTATTGAAAGTAAAGAATTTAGAAACCCATTTTTTGATCACTTGGGACAATCTGCGAAACCTTTTCTCCGCAAGACCAAGTCCAATGCATTCTAATAGCCTAACATGAACTATTGGAAGTGACGAATCATTTTTGATGCTCGGATTTCAATTTGCCTACGTCACTTAAATTCTAGTTTTCTATTAAAAGTTAGGAATTTGAAAACTTATTTTCGATCATCAGGCCCAATCCGAGAGGATTTTTTTTCGCGAAACTAGCTCCAATGTATTCCAATAGTCTGACTCGAACTTCCAAAAGCAATGGAATAATTTTTGGATGCCCAGATTGCAATTTTCCTACCTCACTTGAATTCTAGTAGTCTATTGTTTTTGATCCTCGGGGCCAATCTGGGAAGTGTTTATCCACGAGACCAGGTCCAATGCATTCTAATAGCCCAAGACAAACTTTCAAAAGCGACAGAATAATTTTTTGATTCCCAGATCACAATTTTCCTTCCTAACTTAAATTTTAGTTTTCTAATGAAAGTTAAGAATTTTAAAACCTGTTTTCAATCACCGAGCCCAATCTGGGATGGCTTTTTCCATGAGGCCAGCTCTAGCATGTTCTAATAGCCCAACTTAAACCATCGGAAGCGACAGAATAATTTTTGGATGCTCGAATCGCAATTTTCCTACCTCACTTGAAGTCTAGTCTTCTATTGAAAGTAAAGAATTTAGAAACTTGTTCTTGATCACCGGGGCTAATACAGGAAGGTTTCTTCCACTAGACTAGTTCCAACGCGTTCTAATAGCGTGACACGAACCCCCAGAAGCAACGAAATAATTTTTTGTTGCCCAGATCACAATTTTTCTACCTCACTTGAATTCTAGTTTTCTATTGAAAGTTAAGAATTTTGAAACCTATTTCGATCACCAGGGCCAATCCAGGAGGGTTTTTTTGCCAGACCAATTCCAGCGTGTTGTAATAGCTCGACACAAACCCCCAAAAGTGACAAATTAATTTTTGGATGCCCAAATCACAATTTTCCTACCTCACTTGAATTATAGTTTTCCATTGAAAGTTAAGAATTAGAAACTTGTTTTCAATCGCGAAGAACAATCTAGGAGGGCTTTTTCTGTGAGACTAGCTCTAGCGCGTTCTAATAGTCCAACTTGAACTCTTGGCAAGGACGAAATAATTTTTGGATGACCGGATCGCAATTTTCCTACCTCACTTAAATTCTGGCTTTCCATTGAAAGTAAAGAATTTAGAAACCTGTTTTTGATCACTAGGGCCAATTTGGGATGCCTTTTTCCACGAGACCAGGTCCAATGCATTCTAATAGCCCAGCATGAACTACTGGAAGTGATGAATTAATTTTTTGATGTGCGGATCCCAATTTGCCTACCTCACTTAAATTCTAGTTTTCTATTGAAAGTTAGGAATTTGGAAACCTGTTTTCGACCATTGGGCCCAATCTGGGAGGGCTCTGCGAGACCATTTCCGGTGCATTCTAATGTCCTTAGTCAAACTTCGAGAAGCTATGGAATAATTTTTTAATGCCTGAATCGCAATTTTCCTATCTCACTTGAATTCTAGTAGTCTATTGAAAGTAAATAATTTAGAAACTTGTTTTCGATCCCTGAGGCCAATCTGGGTGGTTTTTTTCCCCAAGACCAGGTCCAATGTGTTCTAATAGCCCAACACAAACCACAAAAGTGACAAAATAACTTTTCAATTTTTGAATCACAATTTCCCGACCTCACTTAATTTTAGTTTTGTATTGAAAGTTAAGAATTTGGAAACCTATTTTCGATCACCAGGCCCAATCTGGGAGGGCTTTCTTCGCGAGACCAACTCCAGTACGTTTTAATAGCTTGACTCGAACTCTCGAAAGCAACAGAATATTTTTTGTATGCCCGAATTGCAATTTCCCTACCTCACTTGAATTCTATTTTTCTATTGAAAGTAAAGAATTTAGAAACTTGTTTTCGATCAACGGGGCCAATCCAGGAGGTTTTTTTTCGTGAGACCTATTCCATCACATTCTAATAGCCCAACACAAACCCTCAAAAGCTACAAAATAATTTTTTGATGCGTGGATTGTAATTTTCCTACCTCATTTGAATTCTAGTTTCCTATTGAAAGTTAAGAATTTGGAAACTTTTTTTCGATCAACAGGCCCAATCCAAGAGGGTTTTTTCTGCGAGACCAGCTACAGCATGTTCTAATAGCCTGACTTGAACTCCTAGAAGGGACAGAATAAGTTTTGGATGACCGAATTTCAATTTCCCAACCTCACTTGATTTCTAGTTTTCTATTGAAAGTAAAGTATTTAAAAACTTGTTTTGGATACTGGGCCTAATCTGAGAGGCATCTTTCTGCGAGACTAGCACCAGCGCATTCTAATAGCTTGACTCGAACTCCCAGAAGTAACGGAATAAATTTTGGATGTCTGGATTACAATTGTCCTATCTCACTTGAATTCTAGTTTTCTATTGAAAGTAGAGAATTTAGAAACTTGTTTTTTATCAATGGGCCCAATCCGGGAGGGTTTTTTCCTCGAGACTAGCTCCAGCACATTCTAATAACCTGATTCGAACTCCCAAAAGCAACAGAATAATTTTTGGATACCCATATTGTAACTTCCCTACCTCTCTTGAATTCTAGTTTTCTATTAAAAGTTAAGAATTTAGAAACTTGTTTTCGATCACTGGGCCCAATCCGGGATGGTTTTTTCCACGGGACTAGTTCCAACACATTCTAATAGCCTAACATGAACCAAAGGAAGCAACAGAATAATTTTTTGATGCCCGAACTACAATTTTCGTACCTCACTTGAATTTTAGTTTTCTGTTGAAAGTTAAGGATTTGAAAACTTGTTTTCAATCACTAGGGCCAATCCGGGAGAGTTTTCTCTGCAAGATTAGTTCTAGCGCAACCTAATAGCCTAACTCGAACCCCTGGAAGCGACAAAATAATTTTTGGATGCCCGAATCGCAATTTTCCTACCTCACTTGGTTCTTGAGTATGTCATGTTAAAAAAAAATTGATGCCTAATTTTATTGAAATGATCTTCATTAATAACAACAAATATTTTCTTAATACAATAATCGCTTAGGTACAAAATGACATACACATGTTAAATTATGATTGATACCATATACACACTTTTCTTTGGTGTCGACCTCGATGGAAAACTTGCAAGTCTTAACGTTCATTAGTAGCATGTGATGGCTCTTTAGCTACTTAGTCCTCATGAGTTTCCTCATTAGTTCCTTCGAAAGGATGTGAATGCAATGGCTCACCAACTTCGATATTCTCGTATTCAATAGGACCTCTTCCTGTCTTTGTCCATCACCTTGTCTTCTTTCTCGTCCTCGTCCTCATCCTTGTCATGGATGTGCACATACCCATCCACAACCATGATCATCGACACCTTCATTGTTGCCATAATTTTCTTGAAAATTTGCTTCTTGGACATGAGGTAAGCATGAAACTTTGAGAATTGGTGAGATGATAATATCATTGAAATTGATGCCTTGGTCTGGTGGTGTAAAAGGTTTAAGCACTGTGTGATGGACAACTCCATGAATTCAACGATCTAAATGCATTACCTCCATAAAGTTACAACATATAGATCGTATGATGCCCTACATGATTATACATTTGCTCCACACTAATTGCCTGAAGATAAAGTGTAAACAAATATTAATCATAATGCAAATATTTTGAAGGAAAGGACAAAAAGAATAGCAAAAGTTTTGTACAAGGAAACTTACAAGATAATCAAAGAGTGCATTTCGACGGCTAATAGATCGTCAAGTAATTTGTCGATACGATTGCATGTACTCTTCCTCATAAAAATCAGCACGATTGTCAATTCTTAGACTAGACATAACAAGTTCGTGACGATGACCCCATATCTCAATGTATCACTGATGGTATGTTGCCCAATTTGTTGATGCAGAGGCACATAGTGTTATCTCATGAAGAGACTTTTTTGTGTTACACTCGGCAGGGATAAACTGTCTCATGTCGAATTGTCGAAGGACTTAGTCAAAAACCACTTTCGACAATGTGAAAGCAAATAAGTGGTACTCTACTATGCCAAACCATATGATCGCGCCTGTAAGATAATGGCATCATACTAAGAATATCGTCGACATCATATGGTTCCCGAATTATCTAAAGAAAAACATGAAAGTATTAGTTGATTGTAAACAATTTCATTCAATAGTAAATAAGGTATTATTTATTATATCATTACCTACTCTGGAAGCTGAATATCGAATGCTTCCCGGTAAGATGGCAACACCTGTATTGAAACTTCCATTATAGCAAATGCATCTTTCGACCTATATAATAAATTTTTTTTGTCTTAGTAAAAAGTAGTAAACGTAATGGAAACAAACAATATCCAATATATTACTTTATTCCAAGCAGTCGTTCAGGAAGTGTTATTTGATCAATAGACACTATATCATTGAATTCAAACTACATTTATCAAATTGGTGCGATATGGGGAAATCTATCTGTTGAGATCACTGTAAATGTACAGGATCGCAATAGTAATATACTTGATAAATACCAGATTATCATTCTCTGGGAACGGTTTGTGGTTAATATTTTAAATTCCAATCTAATTTTAGTATCAACTTTATTAAGATGTCAAATCAAATTAATTATTAAAAACTTAAATTAAATCAAAAGCAAATTGAATGCAAATAAATATTAAATCAAAAACTATATCAATTAAGATTCTAGGATTGTAAAATATCATGTATTCACCTTTAATTTCTATTTCAATTAATCAAAATTCTATTCCTGTAGGTTATAGCACTAACAATAAAAATCCTCTCCTGAGACTTCTTCATCCTATCAGTTAAATTACCCAATTCCCCCTCTCGAGGCGTACATTCAATAAACTAATGCGTTAAAAATATTAATCACGTGCAACCTCCTATAGAATCAACAACCTCTCGGTCAATTAATTCATATAGGTCTATGTTCTGATTATCCAATTATTGAACCTCTCTCCTGAATTAGTTCAACAAATTTGAAATCAATTTATAGATAGCCAATCAATAAAAAGCATTAAGATCACAAAATATAAAACAATACCTCAAAATAGATTAATTAAAATAAAAAAATCAAAGGTTCATACAATCCAAATTATATCCTAGAAATCAAAATATTTAGCCAGACATAGCTGAGAGAGTACCAAACAAAGAATCGAATAAAGTAAAGATCATATTAAACTAAGCTTTGATCTTATTCTTTAGTTCTTGTTCTTCAATTTTGGTTTCTTCTATTCTCTTCTACTCTCTAGCTGTCATGTTCTTCTTGTTGAAACTCGAATAATCAAAGAATCGACTAATGAATTATGAAACTGAATGATTGACTCTTAAAAATCCTAATTGTAAATAAATAGTCTTCTTATCACAAGCAAACCAAAACCACATTGATCTTGTTGCTTCTCTTGTGTTTTATTCTTTCATTTTGCCATTGCTTTATCAACTTATTACCAGTTTGCCATCATGAATTGCGTACAAGTTTCTCCCCCTAATTTTTTTCTAGTCAAGCTATGGTACGAATTGCATATTTACCCCTTTTGCCACTTGTTTTGCCCCCACTTCTTATGCCATTTGGTCAGCTCATTTCTACAAATTTACACATGTTGCCATCGCCCAAATCATGTTCCAATTTCTTTGTTATTATGCCCATGTTTTAAGCATGGTCGTTATGCCCCTTGCCACTCCTTATTTCTAGTCGTGCCACTGTGTTGTGCATTATTTTCTTGATTTCTTAGTTTTGTGCTTAATTTATGCGCTTGGCCTTATGCTTGTTAGACTTGGCTGCTTTACTTTATGGGCCTTGAATCATAGCTCTTTGTTTTATTCCTCTTAGGTTTGGTTTGTGTACTATATTCCTTTGCATTGGCCTATATATTTTTATTTATTTAACTTGAACCTGCGTAAAATACTAGAAACCTTCCTCGAGCATTATATCACATAAAAACATTATCAAAATTAATAAATATGCGTTATTATTCCTAAATGATCATGCAACTTAAATATAATTGAATATATGTTATTTCCTATCTAAACTTACGCAAAACATGTACAAAATATATATGTAAATCCTAGTATGAAATGCAACTAACAAATACCTCCAAACTTAAACTATTGTTCATCCTTGAACAATGAATTAAGTCTAACTGACCTACCATACCATATAAAATTAAATTTATTTTCACTCATCATTATAACCTCAATCTTATGTTCCCATGGTTTGCGAATCATTAACACTTCCCTAGGACCATTCAGGTTGTCTAGATTTTCAGTTCATCGTCTATTCTTCCTCAACTTCACCCTCTCATATGTCAGTATTTCAATCCTCCTAGACTTTGCAGGTGATTTGCAGTTGTCATTCCACTCATAGAAATACTCTACTCATACCTAAGTTCACAAACCCTCTCAATTATCTCCTCTATCTATCTTTTGCTCAGTTCAAACTATAGTCAAGATTAGTGGTCTTTTTTCTCTAGGTTGTAACGTGGCCTAGCTCAAGGTATAAGTGTAATAGGATTTTTTCATTCTGACTTAAATGTATAATCATAGCAATAATAAGAACCTATTTTGTTTTATTTTCTCAATGTAGCTTGATCCATCTATTCAATCCATTGCTTTCTTCATTCATGCTCACAACCTTGTTTTCATAACTCCCCCAAACTTATTTCAACACAACATTTCAAATTGTACCCACATATACACCCATACAAAAGTAGGAAGTTCAACTTTCATTGAAAATACTTAAGAAATAAATATATATATATATTTTGTTGTTCTTTTTTTTTTACTAAACAAAATCAAAAACTGAAACAAAAACTGAAAACATATGTATTTCAATGTCAGCATCCCCTCCTTCTTTCACATCATCAGAATAGGCATCATTATAACTATGAGTGCACACAAATAGGTTCAATTGGATAAAGTGTTTATATGTATAATGTTTAGGTTCATAACAAGAAAATAGGCTATAAGGCTCAATATTGGTTGCAAAGGATTATAAGAGCTAGAACCAACCTTTAGGCTAGGACTTAAACAAAGATGTCCTATTATATTTCCTTTCTAAAATCATTCCTAAGTAGTGTTCAAGATAGATTTAATTATTTCAAGAGTCTATGAATTTCTCTCCACTTTTGGTTTGGTTTCCTCTCATCGCTTTCCTCAGTTTTTGGATTCTCAATTTACCTAAGACTAAAGAGATCTGTTAAAGTTAAATCTTGGACAAACCAAGCACACTAATTGTTTGAACATACTGTAGTTATTTGTCTCATCACACTAGAGGAATTCTCAAGTTCATGGGTCACTTAGTGAATATTTCAAAAATATGGCATGAATCTAACCTAAGCGACACCTATATGCTCTATATGATCATGTGTTAGAGCTAACATGCTTATTTATTAATCCTAAATAAATAATCCCAATACCTAAATGTCATGAAAGAATTTCAATAATAACTATATATGTGATATGCCCATGAATATATGCAGTTAACAAGTATTAGAATACACAAATATATAAATATACAGGAAAATAAACCTCAAATTGAAGAAGATTTTCTCAATGCACACCCCCAAACTTAAATTGTGCCTTGTCCTCAAGAGAACACTGCACCCTGATGCATATAGGGAGGAGAATACGCTAAAGCACAGACATCCGCACACATAATCCTGCATGGAACAAAAAGAAGACAAATATGCGAGAATCTCTAATGAAAATGCATGTTTTTTTTTACTAAACTAATATGCATGCATACCTAGGAAATGGAATTAACCCCTAACTACAAGAAAAGGAAATAAAGAAAAAATAAAAAGCAGTGGGTTGCCTCCCACTATGTCATCAACTCGATGGGGATACGGGTTAGTCGAAGCCCAATTTGTTGATCCTCGCAAACACCTTGGCTTTAGCAACTCTTGCTTGATGTTATTAGGTGGCTGCTTATATTTTAGAAATGGATCATGTGACTACTTTAGAGGAACTTTCGGTGTATGAACAACATCCTACAACTCTTTCATAACATAGTTAGGCTTCTTATGTGCTTGTATGGCCTTCCCTTTGTCAGATTCAACATCTACAGCCCTAATATCAGGTGGTCTGTGCCAACTGGTACTTGCTTGCATTCTCATACTTCAGTAGGGGGCTTCAATGAGCAATAGATGTTGAAGACAACTCAATTTTTATTCATTCTCAATGTGAGCTCTCCCATGATAGCATTTATGAACACCTGACTAGTAACTAAGAATGGCTACCCAAGAATTAATGGTATCTCCTCATCTTCATCAATATCAAGAACAACAAAGTGAGCTAGAAAGATAAACTTATCCACTTTAATGAGCACATCTTCAATAATCCCTCATGAAAAAGTGACAAAACGGTCAACAAGCTAAAGAGTAATACTGCTTAGCTTGATCTCTAATAGGCCCAACCATCAGTATATCGAAAGTAGCATGAGATTTATGCTAGCCCCCAAATCACAAAGAGCTTTATCAAATATTTTAGTGCCAATGCTACATAGAATGGTGACTCTTAGAATCTTTTAGCTTTTGAAGCAACTTTCTTTGTACTATAGCATTACACTCCACTGTCAACCACACAGCCTCATGATCTATTTGCTTCTTATAAAACCTTTGCAAAAAGGGTAACAGAGGAGGCTCAAGGTATTTGTTGCCTTGGATAGTGATGTTGGGAAGTCTAACCTTCTTCTTTTCATCTCTAATAGGTGTCGGATAAGTTCGCTTTGTAAGAGCGAGCCCTTTAGAATTGGTTGGCTCATCAACTGGCATAGGAAGGCTAGAGTTTAATACCCTATAATCTTCTATCAAATAAAATGAAACAATTCAAATTTCATTGATAAAATTTGGGTGAGAAATGAAAACAAGTCCAATTCAAGGATAAATTTAGCAAGTCTAAACCCCATTTAGTGAAACGTTTGACCTCAGAACAACCTGAAATAACACAAGATTCCATGAACTGATCAACCTGACAACATGTCCAAAAATTAGCTCCATTGGCCAAAATTTGGGTTTCATTTGCTTAATACCCTTCAGTGAAGTCTAATTTAGGAAGGTAAATGAAATGAGGGTCAACCTAGCCAAATGATAGTTTGAAAATGTACATTATTGTATTATGAACACAAAAATATATATTAAAGTCTATAATACCCTGAAAACTCTGCATTTAGTTAAATGAAATTCAAGATCAATTTAGTGAAATTGGGTATAAAATGAAACCGAGCTCATTTCAAGGCTAAATTTGGCAGGTTTCCAACAGTCTCATTCGGTCAAGATTAGGGTTTTAATTTGCCAAACACCCTTGAGGGGGTCCAAATTTGGAAAGAATTGGCATTTAGGGTACTTTGGAGAATCGAAATGACTCAAAATAAAATGAAATGACATGAATTAACAAAATGAATGACATGTCTAAAAATCAGGACAATTGGCCAAGATTTGAATTTTCAATTGCCTAGTGGCCTCAGTGGGTCCTAAATAAGGAAATTTTTTTAGGAAAAATCACCTTAGGCCAAACCATACCTTAAAATTTGTATTAGGTTCATGTGATTTCAAAACTATAGGTTATAAATCATAATTCTTTATAAATAAGGAGATATTAATTTTTATTTGATTTTTTTTAACCCATGAAGTCATCGCCACTCCAAGCATGTGCAAGTTATGTTGGTGGAACACCATGATCATGCACACCCTCACCCTACCCAAAGCTTCATGGGATGTGTTCCTTACTTGAATCCATACAAAATGATCCTACATACCATGCAAATGATTCAGCGTACCACACCTCTGAGAAGTTTTTCCACGGTTAGAAACCAAGGCAAGTGATCCCATGTACCAAGATAGATGATCAAGTGCACCCATGCACCCTAGAAACGTCTACACGATGTATATGTGCTCCACATGTGCCAACTTCCGAATTAAGAAAGTTTTCTAAGATTCCTAAGACCTTGATCTTATTTCCCTCAAGTCTGATCATGTACTCACTAGCCACCTTTGCTCAAGGAAACAATTCCCTAATCAAACAACGCCAAAATTAGAAGAGTTTCTATGCATGTTTGTGTGACGACCAAGCAAGAAACAAGCAAACAAAAGTTGCTAAGTGCCCAAATCTGATTCTATATGGACGTCCCAACTGAATTAGAACATAATGTAGACCCATTTTGTGTTCACACTTGGTTAGGAAACAAAATTGTGCTCATAGCTTTGGAATAGGAATCTTAGTGGGCCCACTTGCCCAAACCATGCAAAAACATCCTAGATATGTATGGAAAGGTCCTCTTGTGATCTTCCCCAAAAAAGTCCCCCCTTGTGCTTATGAACATCTATAACCGCCCCCCCCCCTCTTGTTCACATTCATCTCATCCCAAAGGAAAGAGTTGGCACTTCCCTCTTTGCTTGTTTTTGCCCTCTTCTTGGCACCTCTTTTCACTTCTCTTTTCTCTTTTGTGTGAGAAGTTCTAATTTCAGTATTTGAGAAAGTTGTTGAAGTAGTTTCTGTTAGTGGTTAAAAGTTCTTGAAGTTCTAAAAATGGTAGATAAGGGGAACCTCTACCGGGTTCAACAAGAAACTCAGATTAAGGTGGAGGGGATTTCTAGAACACTATCTTCTTATTTTGAATTCCTAGCATGTTCATGCATGCGTACTTTTAGATTGTAGCATGTTTAATATCGGTTTTTCAGCATGTTTAATCATATTTCAATTTAGTTTAGCACGTTTTTATGTTTTAATCACTCATGAGAGCATTCCATGCTTAGGATTTTTTTTTCGAAAGTTTAAAGCATGCCATATGATGTTTTCACACTTTCTTGATTGTTTAAAATTCTAAAATTTATATTCTAAATTTCTTTTATGATTATGTGATCTTATATGTAAGGAAGTGAAGATAATAACCACATACTATCATGGTGACTCGTATGGGTTCTATAGGTGTTCTTAACACATGCTTGGAGTGTGTGGTTGCAAAATGCAACTAAGGGATACTTGGTATGTGGCATCCAATGGAAAGTAACAAAGAAATGTCTTTCCACCCTAAAGAGGGGATTCTAAATTAAGGACATCAAGGGATTAGAACCCCTTTCAGTCATAACGTCAACTTGAAATAATTTGTTGTATGAATCACTTAATGAAATAATAAGCTAGTTGTTTGATGGATGATCCACCGACCTATATAACATTTTTAGGAAATTGAATATGATGGCAATGGAAATTTGATAGTAGCTATGTTTAGAAAGCTTCTATTTTCTTTTATTTAATGTAAGAGCATGTTGCCAAGTTTTATTTTATTAGACTTCTGCTGAATTTTTATCTTTAATTAAAGAGTTATGTACTCAAGTTTGTGATTTAATTTAAGAGTATAAATTTCTTTATTTTATTTAAATAAATAAAAAGTTTGAAGTATTCCTTTTTCTACTTGTATTGCACTTGTTGGATTGAATATTAAGCACAATGAAAAGTGTATTCATGAGGTATTTCAGTAAGTATCAGAACAAAGGAATTGAGATGCAAGTTGTGTACTTGTAAAGGTAACCTAGGACCCAATCCACCTTGTGGTTGAGCTTAAACCTATTTCTAGGGTTTTGGGGTGTTACAAAGGTGGTATTAGAGCTTAGTCGGTAGATGCGTTGGGCTAGAATTAGAAAGTTAATCAGTGGTTATTTGACTAGAATTAGAAACTCAAATTAGGGTTTCACTTTGAATTGAATTGAATCTTGAATGCCCTATTTTCTATTTTGAAATTGAAAAATGTTTTGTAAGGTGTTTTCAAGAAGGAAATATATGTTTTTTCAAATGTTTTGTTTGGAGACAAGGACTACTATTTGAACTGATAGTGGGTAAGCCTTGTCCCGAGTAAAGCTAAACATTGAAAGGGAGGTTGGGTTATCTCACCCTAGAAAGCGCAGTTGCTAAGTATACTTCGTTCTCGTATGAGTAGTCTGAGTTGTCCCACCAGCTTGTATGAGTAGTCTGAGTTGAAGAACACTCTTACTTTCAATAAAAGAACATTAGAAGGTAAAACAAAATTAGGGCAAGAAATTGATTAGAAGTCAAAAAAGATGCCAAAGGTAATATCTTGACTAGACAGAGGTTGTGAGTCAACCATATTGAACCCTAGGTCCAAAGGAAAGACCCTAAGTAGAAACATAGTGTAGCCATGGGTGGCACAATGGATCAAAAGCGTAAATCTTTAGGACATAGGCTAAAGACTAAAACATGTGTGAAAACGAAAAATTGTTTGATCAGGACATGAAATCAGGAAGCTTCTATATCTTTCAGTTTCAATGTAGTATGGGATGCATAGGAATTCATGGATATGGAGGAAGCTTGTACTTGAAGAATGATGGATCATGTGTGGTGAAAAATCAAAAACTCTGGAAGAACGGGTTTCTCTATGTTCGACTAGTATGGGACCGTTGGGTATAGTGGGTTCAAAAACCTAAGTTATTGAGCAACTTGCGAAATTGTTTGGGTGCGGCTCTCTTTTGGGTGAAAGCCTAAGTGGAAGGGGTAGATTGGTATGGGACACTTGAACCTAAAAGCTTAGGTGGAAGCCTGGAACTTTGCAGTGCTAGTGTGAACTGTTTGATTGTATGATTGCGTGATATGCATGTTTTACTATTTATTTGCTTTGAGACCAAATCCTGTACCCATGCATGAAAAGAACCTAGAAGAAAAACTTTTAGGCCACTAAATGGATCGAGAACCTAGAAATTGAATTAGAGTCATGATAGTATGAACGTTTGATAAAACGAATACTGACGGGTTCAAGAACAGTGGCAATGGCCACACATTGTTTCAAGAGACCGGCCAAAAGTTGGTGGTGTATGATGACGATGGACCCCGACAGAGACGTTGAGAAGATAAATTGGGAAGAATTCAAGGAAATTTTTTATGACAAGTTCTTCTCGGAGACTACCCTAAGAAAGGTACACGAAGACTTTATAAGACTCAATCAGAGAGATCTCACCTTGACTGAGTATGAGAAGAATTTACTAAGCAAGCCAAGTTCTCTTAAGAACTGATCTAGGAGGAGAGGATGAAGGCTAATAAGTTTACTCTGGGTCTCAAGATTGAGATCTGCAAAGTGGTTACAACTTTGGGCTCAAAGACATATAGGGATGTCTTGGAAAGAACTCTGATCCTAAAGTAAGAACTCAACCTGGAGCAGAAGTTCAGAGGAAAGAATAAGATGCCTGTGAATAAAAAAGTTCACGGCTCACAGAAAAAGAATAAGAGTGGTAAAGCCCCACATAAATAGGGGCAGACTAAGAATGAGTCTAGAGAACAAGTAAGGAGGCAAAGGTTGTGTTATGTATGCAAATAGAAGCGTCATCTTGCTAAGGATTGCTCAGCTAGACTTAGGTTCCTCAGCCACAAAACATTCAGGGAGGAGGTCAAAATCATCATTCTCAAGGCAAACAACAACAATAGAATGCCAACCAAGGACAAAATCAGGGTTGTGGTCAGAACTAGGCCAGAATGTTCAATGTGGATTCCCAAGAAGATCAATACCCTCAATAGAAACCCTAGTATGCCAATGTTAGGACAAAACAAATTAATTTTTGGAATATAATTAGTGGAAGAGAATTCTTAAGACTCGCTATATGTTAGCATTTATTTTGGCTTTGAATAAGGTTTTGTGCCTCTGATTTTCAATTAATGAAAATGAATTCCTTAAGAATTGTTTTTGCCCCACATTAAATATTCGAACGAGAAACAAAGTGTTAGTCACTCAAAGTAACAATCTCAAAGCCTACCGTGTGGTCAAGTCCACTGAGTCGGAGCGGAAAAATGTTCAACCTCAAATGGTTATACCGAATAATTAAAGATTTTAGGGTGGTTGTGACCCTAAATGAAAGATGAGTCTATCTCTATAGCAAGTCTTGCCATCGCACCCATTGCATCGAATCAGGGATGACAAAAGGCAAGACGAATGGCTCACAAGCCTGATGGAGGAAAGTGAATAGGATAAGCATGCAGACCATAGGTTAGATACAAAGAATACCCTAAGACTTAGGAAGAAAACATCTTATGGGTAATTGTTGATCGTCTCACTAAAGTGGCTTAGTTCCTGCCAATCAGATCCATAGATCAAGTCAACAAGTCTAAAAAAGTCACCTGGACACTAGATGATATGTTGAGGTCTTATTCCTTAGACCTTATAAGAAAACTGGAAAAAGTATGAACCTGACGCTCAAGATAATGCTACTTACGAGGAAGTAGTAGTCAGAATCTTTGACCACGAAGTATAGAGTCTACAAACAAAGGATATCCCATTAGTGAAGGTATTGTGAAAACATCACGGGGTGGAAGAAGCTACCTGAGAACTCGAAATCGAGATGAAGACAAAGTATCCACACCTGTTCACTAAAAATCCTTAGTTATGTACAAATTTCGAGGATGAAATTTTTCTAAGGAGGGTAGGTTGTAATACCTTGAAAATTCTATATTTAATTAAATGAAATTCAATATCAATTCAGTGAATTTGGTACAAAATGAAATCGAACTCATTTCGAGGCTAAATTTGGCAGGTTTCCCACAGTCTCATTTAGCGACCCTTAGGGACCCAAAACAACCTGAAACGAAGTAAGGTAATATGAACCAACTAATTGGACAACATATCCAAAAACTAAAAGAATTAGTCAAGATAAGGGTTTTTATTTGTCAATCGCCCTTCACAGGGTCCAAATTTTGAAAGAATTGGAATTAAGGTACTTCGAGGAATTGAAATAACCCGAAACAAAATGACATGACATGAACTAACAAAAAGAATGACATATCAAAAATCAAGACAATTGGCCATTATTTGGATTTTCATTTGCCTAGTGACCTCAATGGGTCCTAAATAAGGAAAGTTTTTGAGGGAAAATCACCATGGGCCAAACCATACCTTAAAATTTGCATCAGGTTCATGTGATTCCAAAACTATAGGTTATGAATCATAATTCCTTATAAATAAGGAGATATTAATTTTTATTTAATCTTTTTGAACCCATGAAGTCATGGCCACCCCAAGCATGTGCAAGTCCTATTGGTGGAACACCATGATCATATGCACCCTCACCTTACCCAAAGTTTTATGGGATGTGTTCCTTATTTGAATCCATACAAAATGATTCTATGTACCATGCAAATGATTCAGCATACCACACCTCTAAGAAGTTTTTTTATGGTTAGAAACAAGACAAGTGATCCCATGTACCAAGATAGATGATCAAGTGCAACCATGCACCCTAGAAACGTCTACACGATGTGTATGTGCTCCACTTGTGCCAAATTCCAAATTAAGAAAGTTTCCTAATATTCTTAAGACCTTGATATTGTTTCCCTCAAGTCTGATCATGTACTCACCAGCTACCTTTGCTCAAGGAAACAATTCCCAAATCAAACAACACCAAAATTAGAAGAGTTTTTATGCATGTTTGTGTGACGACCAAGCAAGAAACAAGCAAAGGAAAGTTGCTAAGTGTCCAAATCTAATTCTATATGGAAATCCCAACTGAACTAGAACATAATCTAGACCCATTTTGTGTTCACACTTGGTTAGGAAACAAAATTTTGTTCATACCTTTGGAATAGGAATCCTAGTAGACCCACTTGCCCAAATAATGCAAAAACGTCCTATATATGTATGGAAAGTTTCTCTTGTGATCTTGTCCAAATAGTCTCTCCTTGTGCTCATGAACATTTATAAAAACCCCCTTCTTGCTCACATGCATTTCATCCCAAAGCAAAGAGTTGAAACTTCCCTCTTTGTTTGTTCTTGCCCTCTTCTTGGCACCTCTTCTCACTTCTCTTTTCTCTTTTGTGTGAGAAGTTCTGATTTCAATATTTTAGAGAGTTGTTGAAGTAGTTTTTGTTGTTGGTTAAAAGTTCTTGAAGTTCTAAAAGTAGTAGATAAGGAAAACTTCTGCCAGATTAAACAAGAAACTCAGATTAAGGTGGAAAGGATTTCTAAAACACTATCTTCTTATTTTAAATTCCTAGCATGTTCATGCAAGTGTAGTTTTAGATTTCAGCATGTTTAATATAAGTCTTTCAACATGTTTAAGCATGTTTCAGTTTCAGTTTAGCATGTTTTTTATGTTTTAATCACTCATGAAAGCATGCCATGCTTAGAATCCATGTTTAGGATTTTTGTTTTTCAATGTTTCAAGCATAACATATGATGTTTTCATGCTTCCTTGGTTGTTTAAAATTCTAATATTTATATTTTGAATCTTTTTATCATTAAGTGATCTTAAACATAAGAAAGTGAAGATAAGAGCCATATCCTGTCATGGTGACCCATATGAGTGTTATGAGTGTTCTTAACACATGCTTGGAGTGTGTGATTGCAAAGTGCAACTATGGGATACTGGAATGCGGCATCAAATGAAAAGTACCAAAAAAATGTCTTTCCACCCTAAAGAGGGGTATCTAAATTAAGGACATCAAGGGAGTAGAACCCCTCTTAGTCATAACGTCAACTTGAACTAATTTGATGTATGAATCACTTAATGTTTGAAAGTATGTGAATTTGGATGTGTTAGATATTTTGAAATAATAAGCTAGTTGTTTAATGGATGATCCACTGGGCTATGTGCTCACCCCTCTCTTTTAACATTTTTAGGAAATTGAATATGATGGAAATGAGAATTTGATAGTAACTATGTTTAGAAAGCTTCTATTTTCTTTTATTTACTGTAAGGGCATGTTGCCAAGTTTTGTTTTATTAGACTTTTGTTGAGTTTTTATTTTTAATTAAAGAGTTATGCACTCAAGTTTATGATTTAATTTAAGAATGTAAATTTCTTTATTTTATTTAAATAAATAAAGAGTTTAAAGTATTCATTTTTCTACTTGTATTGCACTTGTTAAATTGAATATTAAGCACAATGAAAAGTGTATTCATGAGGGATTTTAATAATTGTTGGAACAAAGGAATTGAGATGTAAGTTGTATACTTGTAAATGTAACATAAGACCCAATCCGCCTTGTGGTTGAGCTTAAACCTGTTTCTAGGGAGTTGGGGCATTACAAGGTCTTTAATTCTTGGTAAATAATAAGATATGAATTCTTTTTAAATTTATGTGGACCCATAAATTCACGGCCACCCCTAAACATGGGCAAACCACATGGGTGGAACACTATGATCATGTACACCCTCACCCTACCCAATCTCAATGCACATTTTCCTTATTTGGAATCATGTAGAATGATCCCATGTGCCATGCAAATGATCAAGTATACCACACCTATGAGAAACCATGAAGAATGATCTCATGTACACCACACTTTGATCATGTGCACCATGCTCTATTATGCTAAAATTGGTCCATGTATGTGTGTGTGTGCACACATGTGAGCAATCCTAATTAGAAGTGTTTAAATGATGAACCGTGCTCACACTCTAAACCCTAGCTATCACAAACAAAGGGGAAACTGAAATTCACAAACTAGAAAGTTTCTCAAACCCAAAATGCTCAAATCTTGACGCCATGTGAAGAAAAGACTATCACAACCTCTGTGCAAAAACCCTAGCCGTCCTCTATGTGTGTTATGTGCAAAAACCTAGCTGTCACATGTGACAAAACCCTAATCAATGTTGCCAAAACCATGGCCTCTAGGTGCTCTTGAAAATCTATATAAACCCCTCTTATGCACACTTATTCTTCATTCCATAGCAAAGAGTTGACATTTCCCTTTTAGCTTGTTCTAGCCTTCTTCTTAACAACCCTTGTGTTCTTGAGTGATCTTGAGGTATTCTTGAGTGGTCTTGAAGTGCTAGAAGTGTTGAAGAAAGGAACATGTATGGAAAGTTTGAGAAAAAGCTTCATAAGGTGGAAGTGATTTCTAAAACACCCTCTTTTCTTCTTTAGATTAATACCATGTTTATTGCACGTTTAATTTTCAGAAATCTTCATGTTTCAATTTCAAAAATTTAATTTATGATTTCAATTTCAATTTAGTACATGAGAATGTTTTTAATCATTCATGAATCTATGCCATGCCTAGTACCATGTTTAGGTTTATTTCAATGTTTGGTACATGTTTCTGGGTGATTCATGTTTTGTTTTTTAGATTGCTTATAATCTAAAATTTATTTCTCCTATTTTATGATTCTTGAATATGAGATTAATTATGAGATGATGATGATTAAAAACTATATACCATCATAGTAAACATGTGGGTTACTATAGATGTTCTTTATATGTGATTAGTTTACATGGTTGATGTCCCAAAATACTTGAAATATGGGTTAGGCCCTAAGTCCAATGAAATTGGCTAAGAAATGTCTTTTTCACTCTAAGGAGGTATTTTGTTAAGAACATCAAGGGCCTTAAAAACCCTTCTGGTCAAAGTCACAACTATACACAAAATGTTGCTTGAAACACCTAATGTATGCAAGTGTATGAAATATGGATGTGTGTTTAGTCTAAATTGGAAAATTGGTTGTTTAAAAAGGACCCATTGGACTATGTGCTCACCCTTCCTCTCTTATTTTCAAGAAATTGAATGTGCATGAAGACGTTACAAATTGTGATAGTTTCTTTGCTTTCATAAAGTTTCTATATTTAAATGTAAGGGCATGTAGCCCAAGTTTTAAATATTCCATTGTAATAGTTTTATTTTAAGATTGAGTTATGTACTCCACTTTATTTAAATTAATAAATTTTATGAATTTATTTTATATCTTATATTATTGCCTTATTTGATTTGATTCCTAAAATTGAGTTAAGTACTCTTGAATTGCATTAAGGCATAAGATAATTGAAATAGAATTTCAAGTGTGAGTCACTTGTAAAGTAATATCGGCCCAATCCGTCTATATGGTTTAGTCCACTATCAAAACAGTGGGTATGTCCAAAAATTGAAAGAATAATGGGCTTGGGGTGCTACATGGAGGGAATGGTTGGGCTCTGAATCTCTCTCCCACTTCTTGTAAATATGGCTTGGCAGCTTTCTTTAGGATTAAGTTAAGTTGCACTGGGAAAAGAACTTCGCTGCTAACTGGAGAATACTTGGGCTATCTATACCATCTGAGTCTCAAGATTCTTCACAGTTGCATTCATGTTTTCCATTTGTATTTCCAAACCAGCGACTTTATTATCATTTTAATTTATTCTACCAGTCAATTCTTTAAAGAACCAAGCTTGCATATTCATGATCTCATCCAATTTGTCGTCCATAAATGGTTTCTTTTCAAATAGGTTATGTTGGACATTTTTACTATTAGCATATGAGAAGTTCTCATGGTGACAATTCCTTGGATGATAATATTGAGGAGTACTACACCCCTATTGCTGACTTTAATAAGAATTGAACCAATTCACCACATTCAACTATTCTATAGATGTTTCATGAGTAAAGGATGCCTTGTGAGTTTTAGCTATGGCCAAAATATATTAATTCTGCTCTGGTTGAAACTGGCCATTGCCAAATTTCTTAGTCAATGCATTCATCTGGTGGGTCGTAGAAGCTATCTGTGATATTAGAGATGTAACCTCGTCAACATCATGTAATCCACCCCTTGTTATTGAACCTCACTCTGTGCCGTAGCCATAAGCATTGGTTGCCATATCTTCAATGAAGTGTGTGGCTTCTGTAGTGGACTTTCCCATCAATGGTCCTCCCACTGCTGAATCCACCAAAGCTCTAGTAGGTGGTGTCAAACCATTGTAAAACATCTAAATATGTAACCATAGAAGATAGCCATGCTAAGGACATCTTCTTAATAAGTTTTTGAATCTCCCCCAAGCTTCATAGAGAGATTCAAAGTCTGAATGTCTGAATGAACTAATCTCAACCCTCAATTAATGAATTTTGGCAGGAGTGAAATACTTCTATAAGAATTTTTGAGCCATCTCTTCCCAAGTGGTGATGCTACCTGGTAGAACAGTCTGCAGCCATGTCCTCGCCTTGTCCCTTAAAGAGAAGAAAACAAGGTCTCAATCTAAGCTAATCCTTAGTCACACCATTCATCTTGACAATATCACAAATTTCCACGAATGAGTTCAGGTGCGCCATCGAATCTTCAGTAGCCAAACTCCCAAACTGTTGCTACTGCACCATAGTGATCAAAGAGGGTTTCAATTCAAAGTTGTTGCCATTGATGGGTATGCGAGCGATTCTGAAGTAATTATTATTAAGCACAAGCTTGAAAAAGTTTCGGTGTGGTGGTTCACCATCAATGTCAACTGCAGATCTATTACTCTTAGCCATATCAAATTTATGGCCTCGAACTTCTTGTTGAATTTGCTTGATTATCTTAAATAGATCTGGATCATTTAACCCAAGAGAATTTATGTTCATCCAAAACCTGAAACACTACAAGCAAACCAGAAAGATCAAGTGTAGCCTGCCAACAGATTAAATAATAAATAGAATAAAATAAAATAAACTAAAGTAAAATAAACTGAAATACAATAAATTAAAATAAAATATAGTGAAATAAAACAAAATGGAAATAAAAAATAAAAACTAAACTAAACTAAAATAAATAAATAAAATTGAAATAATAAAATAATAACAAATTAAAAAAATAAACTAAAATAAAATAAATAATAAAAATGTCTAAATTAAAATTTAACTAATTTTAATTGGTTCTAAGATTATTAACATAATTCCCTGGCAACAGTGCCAAAAATTTGTTGAGATCACTGTAAGTATATAGGATCACAATAGTAATATACTCAGTGAATACCATATTATCATCCTCTAGGAAAGTTTTGTGGTTAATATCTTAAATCCCAATCTAATTTTAGTATCAACTTTATTAAGATGTCAAATCAAATTAATTATTAAAAACTTAAATTAAATCAAAAGGAAATTGAACGGAAGTAAATATTAAATCGAAAACTGTATCAATTAAGATTATAGGATAGTAAAATATTATATATTCACCTTTTATTTCTATTTCAATTAATCAAAATCATGTTCTTGTAGGTTATAGCAGTAATAATCAAAACCCTCTCCCGATGCGCCTTGATCGTATCAGTTAAATTGCCCAATACCCCCTCTTGTACAGTCAATAAACTAATGCATTAAAAATATTAATCATGTGCAACCTCCTATAGAATCAACAACCTCTTAGTCAACTAATTCATAGAGGTCTATATTCTGATTATTCAAATATTGAACCTCTCTCCCAAGTTAGTTCAACAAATTTAAAATCAGTTTATAGGCAGCCAATCAATAAAAAAGCATGAAGATCACAGAATAAAAAATAATACATCAAAATAAATTAATTAAATTATAAAAATCAAAGGTTCCTACAATCTAAATTACATCTTAAAAATTAAAATATTTAGCCAAACATAGTTGAAATAGTACCAAACAAAGAATTGAATAAAGTAAAAGTCATACTAGACTAAGCTTTGATCTTTGTTAGTTGCATAGTAGACTAACATTACTATGGGTAATTTATATGTATTTTATAGAAGTTGAGTCGAAAATTAAGCATATTTATGCATATCTAGTTACATAAGCATTTATAATGTAAATTGCATGTTTATTTGCATTTGAAGACAGTTATGTATTGTTTATGGCATTTTTATGAGAATGTGATGTCCGGGGAAGGTTTTTTGTGTTTGTGCAGGTCAAGAATAAAACAGAGAGGTTATTACAGCACAAAGAAGCAAAGAAAGGCTAAAAACATGAAGGAACAACTAATTACCACAGTAGGTGAACGGCTGACCAACGTAATTGGAAAAGAAACCATGAAAATGCAAAGAAATAATTATCACACTGGTTACCTCAATAATCATCCCAGTGACCATGGGAACCAGAAAGGAATTTTTAGAACGGATGAATGACCGAAGTCAATGACTACGGTCACCAGAATTTGGAATTCAGGTTTATGATGTCTACCAAGATTATCGTGGTCACTGACCGCGGTAATGCGATTAGTTTATAATTTTATGGTTTTTTTAAGAGTTTTTGGGTTTTTAAGTTGTCTACTATATATAGGATGATGTGAGGTTTTAAAAGGTTTTTTTTAGTTCGAAAATTGTTGACTTTAACGACCAAGAGAAGAAGAAGAGTGAAAACATAGAAGAATTGAAGATTAAGGATCAAAGCTTGAGTATGATATTTTGTATTCTCTATTCTTTGATGTTTGAACTTAATACTATGTTTGGCTAGTTTAATTTAAAGTCTAAGATGTAAATTTTGATTATAAGAACCTAAGATTCAGTAATTCAATTAATTGATTTTGATGTTTTGTTTTATATTTTGCGTGTTTAATGCTTATTGTTTACTTGCCATGAATAGTATAATCACAAACTATTAAACTAACTCAAGAGAGAGGTTTAATTGTTGAAAAATCATATTATAGACCTAGATCAATTGATTGACCAGGAGGTTGTCAATTGTTTAGGAGGTTGCATGTGATTACAGTGTGCAAAACATTAGATTGTTAACTGTGCGCTTCAAGAGAGGGTATTAGGGAACAAGACTAATAGGTGTTAAGGTGCCTCGGGAGAGGGCTTTGATGACAAGTGTTAGAACTTACAAAACTAGGAATTAAATTAATTGAAATATGAATTAAGGTGAGAACAAGAGAGTTTACTATCCTAGATGATTAATCAAAACAATTTTTAGAACAAGATTTCATTGATTTTAATTGTTTTTAATTTAAATTTGGATGTTAACAAGTCAATTTTAATTATGAGCCTAAATAAAGTGAGTGCTGATGTTAGATTGGGCTCTAAGATAGTTAACTAATATTTGTTCCCTAAGGACAATATCCTGTCTCTACCATATATTACTATTGCAATTATGTACACTTGTGGGGTTGTCAACAATCTTGTTCTTTAGTCGGTCTCTTCTGTTCTCTTCTTCTCTTTGGTCGTTATATTCATCTTGTTGAAACTCGAATAATCAAAGAATCAAATAATGAATTATGAAACTGAATGCTGATCTATTTATAATGTTCATTGACTCTTAAAAATCCTAATTGTAAACAAATACGGACTCCTTTCATCGCAAGTCGACCCAAATCGGATTAATCTCATCGCTTCTCTTGTATTTAATTCTTTCATTTTGCCATTGCTTTATCAACTTATTACCGGTTTGCCATCATGACTTGCATCCAAGTTTCTCCCCCTAATTTTGTTCTAGTCGAGCCATGGTATGAATTGCATATTTGCTCCTTTTGCTATTTGTTTTGCCCCCACTTTTTATTCCAGTCAACCCAGCTCCTTTCCACAAATTTACACATGCTACCATCACCCAAAGCATGTTCCAATTTCTTTCCTGTCATGCCCATGTTTTAATCATGGTATTTACACTCCTTGCCATTCCTTATTTCTAGTCGTGCCCCTGTGTTGTGCGTTATTTTGCTTCATTTCTCAGTTTTGTGCTTAATTTATGTGCTTGGGCTTGTGTTTATTAGACATGGCTGCTTTGCTTTATGGGCCTTGAATCATAGCTTTTTGTTTTATTCCTCTTAGGCTTGGTCTATGTACTATATTCCTTTGCATTGGCCTGTATATCTATATTTATTTAACCTAAACTTGTGTAAATCACTAGAAACCTTCTTCAAGCATTATATCACATAAAAAATATTATCAAAATTAATCAAGATGCATTATTATTCCTAAATGATTATGCAACTTAAATATAACTAAATATATGTTATTTCCTATGTAAACTTACGCAAAACATGTACAAAATATATATATGTAAATTTTAGTATGAAATGCAACAAACACTATCCCATGCCCACAATTGTAACAATATTAGTGGTCCAAATATCTCATGTGGATCCTCATATGCTACATGGCATAACTCTCAGTATAACCATGCTAAACATGCACTTCCCCAACTATATTTTCTAGTTGTCCTAAAGTCTGCTAGTAATGGGAGAAACATTAGGTGGACCAAATTATTTAACTTATCTAAAAATAAGGACCCTCCTATCAATTGCAAAATATAAGATCGAGGATATCTATTCATTGCAACCTCATCAAACTCTAAAAGTGGATAAAAGTCATCATTAGGGTCATCGGATCATGTTGAATCAACTCGTCATTAGTAGGACCTAGTCTAATAACTCTTTCTGCCAAGACATTCATTTTCAACTTTTCACCTTTCATTTATTGTTACGTTGGCCTGAAACCTAACAACTCCTCACAAAAAGCACCCTAATCATAACATGTGTACCTTGTGACTGGTAAGCCATCAACTAGAAGTCCCAATTGGATTGCAAAATCCTATAGTGTAATGGTACACTCTCCATGTGGGAGATGGAAAGTATGTGTCTCTAGTCTCCACCTTTCAATTAAAGTTGTAATTAACTGCCAATCAAGGGTTATGAACCCTATTCAAGCCACTTCATGGAAGCTTGATTGTTGTGAAGTTCCATGAGCATGCTATGGATAGGCATCTGACAATGTAAGGATGCATCACGATGCCGAGAACGAATATGATGCCCATGTTGTTTAAGAACATTATAATATATTAGAGTTTGAATTAAAAAACCACTTTTACATGCTATTTGAAGTAATATCTCTCAATTAGATAAACATATTGGCTCATCCCATATAATACTTGATCTATGTTGGTCTTGCATATGTAAAATACTACAGTGAAATGGACTCGAGTCCATGATATCCACAAAATTTTGTAGACTGTAATATCAAAGTGCTGCATTGAATAAGCTAAGTTAGTGAAAAAAACATCACATTACTTATAAGCAGTTGGTAGAAAGGATGTAAATGGACTACTACTTTAACGACTTGGATCAACAACACCTGTAAAAAACAAGACATTGAACATTGTAGAATACAATTAAAAACAAAAACAAAATGAATGGTCGATACTCATATATTGGTGCAATGGATCAGAACTCTAGCCAGAAGGACCAAGATCCATAAGAGCTGCAATAATATAGTCAAGAGGTAAATACACCTTACATAACACATTCCCTATATGTTTTAAATCACAAATAATACCAACAATGCTAATATAGAACTATATTAATGTCTAAGTATAAACTCAAACAGTAAGAGTGGATAAGCTAATACTATTATAATTAGCCATATAAAGAAGAATTGGTGTGAGTAGATAAGTTAACACTATTATAATTACCCATATAAAGAGGAATTGGTGTGGATAAACAACACTACATTTTCACAATATAATTATCAAGTGCTAAGGGTTTGAAGAAGTCTGCCTTCCATGCAATGTTGGACATTTTCTTTTGTTATATCCTCACTGATGGCAATGACCACGTAATATTTGTTCACTAGGTTCACGTCAATCCATTTCATTCATAATCCTTTTCAAAACCAGTCGCCCTTTGTTTCGTTCAGTACCTAAAGGTGGTAAGAGCCTACCATTATGTGCCACTAATGGCCAATAATCTTCATGTGGTATAACCCTAAATGATTTGGAGTAGCATCTTATAAAACAATTCCATCAATAATATTTCTCAACATAGCAAAAATGATTCAGACTAGCAAAAAAACATATAAGAAGGACATGTGAGCAACGAATGTCATAACGTTGCCATTTGTGACAACTACAATGATTATTTGATAAATTAGCAACTTGTTTGTGGTTACCTCTATCCATATAAAACCCACTAAGACCAGTCATCACCTCAAACTTGCCTTGAACTCGGTCGATAAGTGTGACATTATGAGCCTTTGCCTTCTCTTGCCAATGATTAAGTAATTTCATCACATACTTCGTTGTGTTCTCATACAATTCCCTCCTTGATTCGAAGTATGCAATACATCAGTAGAAGGTTAATTGTACTAAACCACAAATTGGCAACATTCTAGCCCCTTTAAGCACACCATTGAAACATTCTGCAAAGTAACAAAAAAGATACATATATAATTGTTCTACAACGCACTAGATAACAAAAATGAGATGCAAGTTACGTATAAACATTGTACCGACAAGGTTTGTAGTCATCTAACCATATAAATATCCTTCATCATATCCTTGCATCCATTTCTCCATGTCAATCTTCGAAAGCCATGTAAGAACTTCAGGATTAAAAATTTTTATTTGATCTAAGTATGCAGCAAGCTTTTGTGGTTGGTGTTGTCTGCCAGCTAACTGGACTAATGCCTTCAACTCTTTGTTCTTGAACTTTGTATTTAAATTGCTTTCCACATGATGCAAGCAATACCTGTGGTGCCCACAAGGCTCACACCAATGGTTCTTTCATGACATGTTTGATAGCAACATGTTGATCAGATATCACACAAATTCATGTTCTATCAGCTACACAGGAGCACAATTTTCTCATAAACCAACCCCATGATTCTATCGATTTAGATGTTATAATTGCAAATGCAAGAGGAAACACAAGACCATTGTTATCAACCCTAGTTGCAATTAAGAGCTTTGCTTGATGCTTCCCATTCAAATGGGTTGCATCAATTTGAATAAGTGGTCTACATTATTTAAAACCCTCAATGCAATGCCCAAATGCCCAAAAAAATTGTTTGTACTCCACCATTCCCAAACCACAGGGAACTTCTTCCAACTTGACTTGTGTTCCTTGGTTGGTCTATACAAGCACGACCTTCCATTTATGAAGCATTTCATTTGATGTTTCCCAATCACCAAATATTTTGACAAAAGCTTTTTTTTTCACATTCCATACCCTTTAATAGTGAACATTATAACCAAATTTATCCCTCATAGTTTGGTGCAAGATGGCAACAAAAGTAGTTGGCTCCTAGTGTACCAAATTGAACACTTCTGCACATATTAAGTTTACATCAAGCAGTGAATGATCTTGTGACAATTCTTCGTACACACATGTATTGGTAGCATGATACTTCATAACTTCAAAAAGACCATGTGACTTATGTTTACATGCATGCAAACGCACAACCTAAAACTTCTTGTTGGCATTAATAACAGTAAATTGATAATGGTGTTCAACACAATAACATTTCACAGTGTTTTGTAAATCTTCCTTAGTGTTGAACCTTAGCCCAGTATGCAAATCACAACTGTAGCTAGAAGTTGCCCCACTTCATGCCAAATGTTCCATCGCAGTTTCATTAACTATGTTATAGTTTATGTCATAGTACATAGGCTTTGGTACTTCATATTCAGGCACTATTCCCAATCTTGTAGCTGCCTCAATGTTAGGTGCATCATCATCAATAATATCATCAAATGAGTCAGGCAGGTCTAACGAAAGATCATGAACTTCCACCACCCTTTCATCTACAACCATATTATCCTCTTCGTTTGCATGTACCTCCTCTTACCTATCCATATCATGGTCGTCACTAAACTTAAATGGTTGAGATTGGGTGAGAACATCAGGAATAACATCGTCACTAGCATTTCATCCCTCATATCACAATCTAAATTCGCATCATCCTCATATTCATTTTCATTTGTTGGTGGACTACAATCACCCCGTAACAATAACTGTGTCCTACAACTTTGATCCACTAAAATAGGCTGAATGCTTAAATGCAATTCTACAACATTAGTAGTGGGAAACTGTGACACTGCTTGCCACATAAATGCTACACTATAATCATCGAAAATTGGTAAGGGCTCGAAATCCCATGCACCGTTTCCTAAAATAATTGGATGATGGTACATTATACTTATTCATTTTGATTGACGATCTATAGATAATCTCTCCCTGATAATATTTTCCAGATCATTAATGTTGATTCCCATCTTCACTAAAATACCAACACACGATCCACAACTATAATCAATTCCATATGGTCCATGTACCATTTCCCCATTCATGTAACATATAACAAAAATCATTCTATCATCCATTATGTACCCTAGAATTTTTAGCAACACAACATCAAACTACGTAACATAGTCAACAAAAATGAAATAAAACACACATCTATGAACAAAGCAATATGAAAAATAAATGTGTACAATGTAAGAATCTTCCAATTTGTTGATCATGCCTATATATTCAAAATACACTTCTTATGTGCACATGCTATTCTAAGCGAGAAAGACCATATGATTGATCATGATAGGTAACCTAAGGTGTACTAAGCAAATGCAATTGATGTGGAACAATCATTTATTACATTAGAAATGTACAATGCACATGTTGTAAACACTCATTATTTAAGGGTGTATTTTTATCCAATTAACCAACAACTTACTACATTGCTCTCCAAAAAATTAAAAACAAAAATAGTAAAATATATGAAATAAGTCAAGTTAAAAATTGAACTCAATATGGAAATATCAAACTAACTTTAATGGTCATAAGCGAAAAAATCACCATCAACTTTCATTATCACATTGCAGTTATATCAAAAACTCCACTATTTTATGACAGAAAAAATAATTTATGTACTCCGTCTTTTACTTCATATCCTAATAGCCTAATATATATGTTTTTGTACAAGATTCAAAGGTCTTCAGTCCTAACATTGAAGAGAAAATAATACAAGTCTTATAGCATTAAAATATCCCAATATATCCTTCAACCATAATTATAATGTAACTTTTCAATGTTTCTTATTGAATAAATAGTGTTGATTCTACCTTTTTATATAACATAAAACGAAATATAAATCTACTTTTTTTTTCCTCTTGGAAAAAAGTAGTAAAAATCTATAACATATAATAGAAGTAAAAAAATATAACTTGCATAAAAATTAATAAACAATTTGCAATTTTGCTTGTATAATCTCAAAAACTGAAAGTGATTTATCCAACTTATTTTAATTTGTTTAATCTTATTCACATTTAATTCTATCATATTGAATATAATATAATCCTCTAATTATTTTTTTCTTATCATATAAAAAAATATTTTTATCATATCTTACATACCAAACAAACATTAAGACCAATATAAATCAAACCTTTCAGTATAACAATAATATCAACATAACAATAAAGTATAATATGTAAATTAATAAGCATAATCTTAATCTCACCTCTTCAAAAGAGAAAAAAAAAACTCTCACTTCTTCAAGTTAAAAAAAAAATCAACATCCAACTAACAGTAAATAAGTTTTATGTGCACACTATCACAAGTAGATAACATTAGTGTCTTTTTTGGAAAAAAAACTAACGTCATTAAATAGGTATTCTCATCACCCAAATATGATCATTTTTAGTGTAACAAACTATTATTTCTCAAGTCAAGACATTATAAAGAACTAAATCAATTTACTAGTTATTTTCTTAAAGCTACCTTTACTAACTAAACAAAGAAGAAAATTTTGTTATCTGCAGCAAGGTTTGGTTTCTTCCTAAAATAAATTAATTGTGATAAAAACATCTCGATAACAAAAACAACCAAGTGTAAAGGCATTTTGCTAAAAACTGCAAAACGCATACAAAAATAGTTACAAAAAAAAAATTAACTAGATTCTTTTTTAATACAAAAATGCAAATAGGTCTATCATAAACCACATTTCTTAATAAGAATAATAATAGCAATGACACCCAACTAACACTAAATAAGTTTTACATGAACACTATCGAAATTAATCAACATTTTGTTTTCTTTTGAGGCAAAAAGTGTGCAAAATTAATGGGTTCAATACATGTATTCTCATGTGTTTTTTTTTTTTTTGAAAATTTTAATGAAAATGCATGAATATTCTCAATTTTCTCCAATTTCTAATTATTTAATT
>JAJIYU010002236.1:0-31224 GCA_030144865.1 Tinospora cordifolia | reverse complement strand
GAGACAAGCTAAATGTGCCTTAATTTTAGATTTGTTGACCCCAATTTTATAATTCAACCCCATTAAGTCAATGTTTTTTTAAAATTTACCCCTTTTTTTTTTAAAAAAAAAATACCAAACTACCCTATTGCATTATACAACCAACGTTTCCTTCCTTTCAACCAAACTCCATCGTACAAATACCACTCACCCTATTGGAACAGGGCCGGCCACAAGACAGGGCCCAAAGGGCGACGACCCTGACTCTGTCGCCTTTGGGCCCCTTATTTTCGAAAGCCTATATATATATATATATATGAAATTAAAAAATTATAAAAAAATTTATTAATTAATTGAGACCTTATTTTTGAGTCTCTCATTTATTATTTTGTTCTAGACCCCCAAAAATATTAGGCTGGCACTGTGCCGGAAGTACACCGTTGTTCTCATCTTTGCAATTTCGCTGAAAATCTTGTCGTGATATACCATTTATCATCTTTCCCAAGTCATGATTGAGTTTACAATATATATATTTGAGATTGAAGAGAGCAATTACAACTCACTTCAAGCAACCTTTAAAGTTAAAGCTCATATGTGATAAGAAATCCATGTTTTTAGTATTCTAAAGTTATTTTAATTAATTTTATAGGTTGAAGTTTACATTAATTTTCTTTGGCTTTTCCTTTATTTTTATTTTTTCTCGAGGAGCAACAATAGAAAACGAATATGGGGAGATTAAGAGGAGTTAAACTATCTTTGCTCTTCCAACTTCATCACTATTCTTAACTTTTTTTAGTAGTTTTTAAACATTATTCTACAATTAAAGTTTTTTCGTTGTAAAATTTTTTCCAATGCAAGGCTTATTTTTAGCCCATGGACATTAGCAACATCAATGGAATAAGCAACAAAGCAAATCAATATCTTGCAAGTTTATAAGCAAAAGAAAGTCGATACATTCTATCTAATACACAAACTGCAAGATTCTTAATCCAACCCCACACTCTTGTGCATGTTGCAACCTCTACTAAACTCTTCTTTAATGTAATTTTAGAGATGAAACCATACAAGAATATGAATATAAGATTTTGGTATTGACGTACAACCATATCCAAACTTGTCTCAAATGATGCCTTGATCTTTATGTGTTACAAGTTGAGCATTAAATTGATTGTAATCCATGATGTCACAAAATTATCTCAAAAAGACCTTAAGTACCGCTTTTGCTTGACGTGCATACTCTCTGCTCTATTCGTTATCATATTAGTGTATGCACTTCTTAGTTCAAGTCTTCTTCAAGCAGGAAGACACATTCTCACGTCCACTATACTTTGCTTCTACAATCTCAAGTTTTTCTTTTTCTTTTTTCTTTTTCTTTCTTGTTGCACTCATCTTTTGTTGAAATGTTTATTAAAGTACTCCACTTTATAAGGAATTTGTTGAATTCATTATTCTGATGAAACATTTCTCTTGTGTTGGCTAATACATTTTTTTAATGTATCATGTACAAAGCAAATTGGTAAAGTTGAGAAACATATTTGCAACTATATTCATCAAGTCGGAATCTTTGTTAGGAATAATGACCTTTGACCTAAGCCAACCATCAATTAAATCTCTTAATCTCTCTAATGCCCATTTAAAGTTATTATATTTCTTGATAGATATGTACCCAAACACAGTTAGTAGATGTAATCTCAACAATCTATAGAATAGGGTATTTGTACCTATTTGTTTTGTAGTACAATTCATCAACAAAACTTAAAAAAAAAAAAAAAAAAAAAAAATTGAACAATTCAATAGAATATGGATGAGCCCAAAAAAAAAGTCTTTGACAATGTTAGTTCTTCCTTTACACTTGTATCATTTAGTGTACTTGACTTTATTTAACAAGGGCAAGCGTTGTTATATCTACGACCTATCCCTCAATTTCTATTAATCTCTACATTTCCCTTGCATTGTGCATAATTCTTAGGGTCAATACATTCATTGAATTTCTTTCCTTCAAGGTCATGAGGATCTCTCTAGGATATGCATTGCCCTTGTCATCTACAACATCATTTCAATCTCACCATTATCCAACTACTAGCATATGAAGGCCCTTCAAAATATTTGATGACTTGTGGTTATGAGTGCCACATACTACTGATAGCGTCCATGCCTCGTTGCTTAGATTCCTTCATTTAACAAAAAAAGGCAACTACATTTTTGCCCATTGACCATTTCCTCTTGCATTTGAGTTCTTTATGGTAATAACAAACTCATTCATTTTTCCTACTCGTTGTGCCCATGATATCGGTTCCTCCCCCGTCTTAAATGACCCTTCTAGGGTGGGTATAATCAATAATAAGGTATGTGCATTGTATTTTGATTTGAAATTATCAAAATATAAGTTATTAGTAAAGACAACAAAAAAATATAAAATTGGGACAAAACTATCAAAGACTAAACCCAGGTATAGTATCATAAGGTCAAGAGATAAGGTCAAATCTCAGTCATGACGAATTGGAGGTGGTCGAGAGTTCATACTCAATCTTGGCCACCTCTTGCTAAAACATTACACATCAATCTTGCTTACACTAGGACGAGACACAAGATGATTTTCCTTATGGAAACTACGTAAATATAATCTAAATAGCAAAAAAAAATTACCTTATTATCATCTATTTATTTGCACAATCATTTTCTTGTGCTTTTTTTTTTTTTTGAAAAAAGACCTAAAATCTAACCTAAAAATAAAAAGAAGTAAGTACACAAATACTATGCTAATCCTTACAAATAAGAGATTTAACAATATAAAACCTTAACAAAATTGTTACTTACAAACATTATATTGCAAATCTTCTTGATACTGTCCGAGTGCTTCTACAATGAAAAAAGGTAGGCCTGGTGGTGGGCAAGGATGGGGCCAATGGGGTGGGGTGTGTAAAAATGGAATGCAAGTAATGAGGTTATATGAGGGCAAAATGTTATTTTTTGTATGAGTGTTTTTTTTTTAATTATTTATATCTTAGGGTGAACAAATCCAAAATTGGAGTGCATTTAGCCATTCCCTTTCAAATAATAATTTTTTTTTTGGCTAAATCTATTCATTTACTTTGCTAAATCTCTTGTGTTTTTATAATGATGTTAAAGATGTTGGGGCTGGCATTAGTGGGGCGAGTTGGCCTAGGAAAGACCTCCTAAATTACTAAAAGAATACTTTCTTTTGATAATGAAAAATTAATCATTATAGTTATAAGTGTATCATAAAGGGTAGTGATTAATTAATTAAAAAAATTCACTGATGAATAAACAAATCACAATAAAATTAAATTGATTGTGGAAGTTGAATTTTTATATTTTTACAATATTTATAATTATTGAATAAATTATTACATACCTTAAAATATATATTATTTATTTATCTAATAGTCGTGAATGCTTTAATAACATACAAAAAAAATTATTATAATGTATGTGTAATTATAATAGTTAATTTAATTTTCTCAAAATGTTAAGTATGTTATGCAAAATAATAAAGTTGTTATAAATGCTTTAGTTAATTTAGTATTTTTTTTTTTAAATTATCTTTTTTTTAATTATAATTTAGGAAGGCCCTGCTGTCCAACATAAATAAAATCTTAATAATTGCTAAAAGTTTGACTATCTAATATATATGTATATATATATATATATATATTACAACCAAAATCAAATAGTTCCATGTCGCCACGTGTCCGGACCTCTTCGAACGTTAGGTAATAAGTCAACTCCTGGTACACCCGGAATGACTGACGTTATTGCTCACCGAACTCTTTACTTTACAGTTCGCACGCTTTTGCGCGCGCGAAATTCCGAAGCAACGAAGAGCGTCTGTAACGTAAATCTTCTTCTTCTTCGCCTTTTTGACGAAGCGTAAAATGATTTCTCTAATGGCGGATTCTAGGGTTTCGTTTCTTAATAAAATAAAGTTTCGATCTTTATGGACCCAGTCGCCCTTAAGATTGAACGCGAACGTTGGATGTTAAGTACATTTTCATGACTCGCTCAACGAAAGGTCAGTTTTTTTTTTTTTCAATTATATTTTCTGAAAAAAAAAATGTTAATCTTGCTTTCGTTTCACTCTTCAGCCGTCAACAACACCTAATTCGTAGCTTATTTTCGAATTTAAAATCCCACACGTCAGCAGTTCGGTTTTAGTAGTTCATCTCTCCACCTTCAGTTCTGCTCAAGTGTTGTAATCATTCAACTGATCTGTTTGGTTTCTTGAAAGTATGCATATGTTAAGGTTTTTTGGGGAATTCTTCTTGGTTTTTTCTATCTATTTGTGTTCAAATGGTTTTGAATATTAGATGTAGGCAAAGCGGATTCGTTGTTCCTATTGAGGTAAATGTAATACACAGTTAAGAGAGGTGTAGTATTAATGGGGAAGCAACATGGGTATTTGAGTTCTGTAGACGAGGTTGGGAATGCTAAGCTGCCTTCGTTTGGGATGAAGAGTTGCCAGCACAGAGGAGGTTTGAGAGATTACTTGTGGAAACAAAGTGTGCTGCTTCATGGGCTGAAGTCGGACCATTCGCAATTTACTGGTTCGAAGTTGTATTATGGTGGAAAAGTCCATGTGTGGCATCATGGGCATGTGAGGTTGTTTGGTGTTCTGTTGGGGTTGATGATTTTTCTGTTCTTTTTTGATTCCCTTGTCTTTTCCATTGTTCGGTCATTGAATCTTCACGATGGGTTTCCTCGAAGTAGCTCTAGTGGGTTGAAGGTATGGTTTTCTTGTTATAAATTGTTTGTTTCTGGATAGGGTGTGTACCGTGTATAGGCTAGGTCTTGAATAGAAAATTAATCTATCCTGGAATTTTGGATATGTACCAGATGGATGCTCGTATTTGGGATCCTTGATGCCTTTCTACCTCTTGATGTTTTGTTCCACAGTTTAGGGATAATTGAGAATCCGTTTTTTGTATTCAGTTTTGTTCTTGTGTCTAGTCCTTCAGATCCAAGTTACAAGCACTTGTTATAGAAATACTTGGTGAGAAGGCAAAGAGAAAAAAAAAAAAAAAAACAAATTCTGTGATGATCTAGTTGTTTCCTATGAAGATTGTCAATAGCAATGATGATGAGTGTCATGATGCAAATAGAAAGTTTGAAAGGGGCAAGAAGAAGGTCAAAATTGACTAGGATTTAGTACCCGATTGAAGGTGTGCAAATTTTGAAAAGAAAAATGTTAGGTAGAATGGAATGGCCAAACATTTTTAATATAGTTGCCCTTTGTAACTTGGTATTAGTTTAAGCATTTCCTGAGTTGCTATAGTGGTAATTGAGATGGTGTATATCACTTGTATTTGGTGGAAGGGAAAAGGTGGAAAATAGTGAAGCTGGAGGGAAGTGAGACAGAAGAAAAGAACAACAATAAGAAGGAGAAAGAAGACAAAGGAACATATAAGACAGTTAAAGTAGTTTTTAGGCTTCTTATCTTCTGCTTTCACTTTTATAGTTCCCTTTATGTTACTGAATTTCTTTGCTTATTATCTTTACAAATGAAGTAGGAGTTCTGTTGTCCTTTTATGCTCAAGCCATCTTCAATTTCTTCTCCTCATTTGATCTTTAGGACAGTTCATTGTGTTCAACATATTTATTCAGGTTTCTACAAATTTATTGGTTCCCAAGTTTATCCTTTAAACATATATATGTTTATCTTGATTTAGATGAATTTTCCTCATATTTTTTCATCAGGTTCATCCTTCGACATCTTTTGTTTCTTCTTCTCATTTGATTCTTGTTTTGGCCAAGCCGTGGAATAATGACATCTTTAGAAAACATTGGTTTTTTGGTGTTCATTCTTCAATAACCAATATATCTTGTTCAACTCGGAAAATTTCATTGAATCCCAGTAGTCATTACTTTTTTGCTGCTTCACTATTTGATGAACAATTCGCTAGTGTGATAGCTTGGTATACATTGTTGGGTTTCTACCTTGTCACTATAAGTTTAAGGCTCAGTTATTTCTGAGTTAGTATCGGAGCTTTGGTTTTCTAAGATGTCTTGGGTTTAAGTCTCTTTGGGTGGCATTTGCAGTTTGATCTTCCTTTGGTCTCTCCATGTGCTGGATGGGCCTATATGTGTGAGTGTTAGTTATCTTGACATAAGTAGTTGGGTGTCCAACTGATAGCTAATAAATAAATATTATGCCCAATGGTTTCTAACAAAATTTCCATCTTGAATCCCATATGCTACTCTATTCATAATTTATATGTTATTCCTTAAATATCTTCTTGATGATTCATATAATGAAGCTTTCCGGTTGACATTTGCCAAACTGCTTAATACCGACTGCCCCTTTAAGCTACAATGGTGCAAGTTTTCATCTATTCACAATTTGACCAGACTTGAGTCCCCGAATACTCTGCCTGATCTATCAAGTTCTATGTTGGAGTACTATTTAGTTACTTATATTGAATGCCTCATAGTTTAAAGATGGTTTTGATGACTACTTCATGATCTGACCTTTTAGTTGTCATGATAAAATATGTAGTTGAATCACTGGGCAGTGAGTTCTCCTGTACTGCGAATAACTTTTTAAATGGAAAAAAAAAAAGTCACTGTGCACACAGTTCCCATGCTCACTTTGCCAATAGTTGAGCTTCTAGTCATAGCTACATATTATATATGCTGCTGATGGAAAGAAAACCTGCACTAATTTTTTTTCTTTTTTTAGTAAATCAAGTAGTTGCTGCACATGACGGTTGTATACAATTCTAGTTTTTTAATGTCATTTTGTCAAGACTTATTAATGAAAAACCATTTGTGCACATTTCTATGATCAAGCAATACAGTTCCATAGGTTAATGACTGTGTTGCTGCTTTTGATTTATTAATGTATTCAGTTACCCTTTCTACGACTACTATTTTCTGTGTACAAGATGGTATTATGCACATATGAACATGGTTACACACTGGCATATTTATTTGTTATCAACTTGTTATACTTGCATTCTCATGGATGTTTTTATTGTTTTGTATGTCAAATAGTTCATTAAACTCCTAAACTTCTTTAGATTTTTGTAGAACCATGTTCAAATCAACGTTCAGCTTGGCCTTGATTGAGTTTTTATTTGATTGTTTTTGAAGGATGAGGGTGGTTTCGTCAAAGAGCAAACAAAACAAGTAGTTTTATATGGCCGGCTTCTCAATATGGCTTCTAGTTCTCTTGCAGAGGTTTGCCAGTCAAACTTAACCTGGTTCTCTCTATGTATGCCCTTCTATGGACAATATTTAGCTGTTGAGATCTTCTGACATATGACACCTTAATGATGCAACAGAAGGAGTTTAAACGTGATTCACCTGCACATTGGGAGATGCCATATAAGCAGGCTTCTATTTGGAAACCATGTGCTGATAAAGACAATATTGTGGCTTCAGGTTTTATCAGTCTGTTCTCTTCCATGGATATTTGTACAGTGTCACTACATTAGCTCATTGTATGAGCAGCAGATTACTATCAGGGTCACCTAACAAAAAAACAATCACTTTATTAATCTCATTATCTTTTTGGTTAAGAAGTGCTCATTGTCAAATCCTTCATGTGACAGTCATTGAAAATTGCTTTATTCTTGAACAGGGAAGCTTACCAAAAGCACTGGCTTTATATTAGTGAGTGCCAATGGAGGTCTAAATCAACAGCGAGTTGCCGTAAGGTTCCTTCAGGCTTCGTTGTCTTTGCTATTGTATAATGAAGTTTTTTCACAATAAATTATGATTTAATAATAATATTAATTAACTGATTTTATTTATAAGCCTACCTCCACCTTTAACACCTTATTCTTCACATGGTTAATTTTAGCAACTGAGATTCTTTGGCAAAAATTATCGAGAGACTATTTTCAAATAAATATATTTATCTCAGGATAAGTTCTTGTAGTAATTTCATTTTTACCTAGTTTCGACTACACAATGCTGGAAAAATGGAAAGTAAATTGAAAAGCTTCTGTTGTTGTCATCATGGGTTTTTGATTGCTTTAGACTTGCTTAAAATTGACCAGATGAACTGTTGTTGTCTGCAGGTATGCAATGCTGTTGTTGTCGCTTCTTTGCTTAATGCAACTCTAGTTCTTCCAAAGTTTCTTTATAGCAATGTCTGGAAAGATCCCAGGTTTGGTTTTCTGTTTTATTTTTAATGCAACTCTATCTCACTTGGTGTCATATTTGGATCCACTTTGATCACTTGTTAAAGTGATTGTACTAGGACCATAAACACACCATCATTCCTAACATAGTCACAACACATTGAAGTGAATTTACACCACGTGCAAATTGCATTTAGTGTCAATATATTTCAACGCAAGACTTGATTACATTGAAACCCTGAAAAGTAGAGATGTAGACGTGAAGGAACTAAGTTGCATTGGTGATGGCATTTCTTGGTTTTCATTTATTTTTGATCTTTTTGTAGGATTCTTTTATATGTTATGGCAAAAAAGGAGCACAACCTCAAGAAGTTACATCTAGGGCGCTATTAGTAATACCTGAAAACTTTCAACAGTGAAATGACCATCCAACAGATTATCCAACTTGCTTCATAATGTGAAAGGAGCATTGGATAAAAGATGATATACAATTTCCTTAACTTGTCTGTCTAGAGTGACAGAAGTTAGAGATTAAGAGCTTGCTAATTCATTTACAAGTATTGATATCTTTAAGGAAGGCAAAACATGTTACTGGAATGGAATTCTAGCATCACTTGTAAAGCCTTTTTTTTTTTTTTTTTTCTTTTTGGAGGAGAAACAGAACGAAATTTGTATTGATGGATGAGGAATGAACAAACAGTCAGCTAAGGCCACAAGCTGTGCCTAGGCAGAAACATAAAAAGAAACACAAACAGAGAAAATTTTTAGAGGCCTGTCGCAGTCCGTGATTCTTATATGTTCATGCATGAAGACCAATTAAACAACCACTTAGACATGGAAAAACCTCTTGATAACTTTGAGGCAACTACCCATGAGCTTAAGATAAACTTACCCAAAATGTTAGCTAGAATTACTTTTGATTATTTTCTGTTAGATCACTCTTGATCTTCCAAGTTTTATTGAATATGGCTTTGAAACTTACCCAAAATGTAAACAAAATAAAACAGAAAAGAAAAGAGGAAGAAATCTTGCATCTTCTCACCTTATTCACCTGGAGCCCTTACCAGCTCTTAGAGAGAGATAATGGGATCTGCTCCTCATTTTCTACAGAGTTCTTTTTTTTCACATCTCAGTAAGTCTCTCCCCTTCATCACGTGATAGATAATAATCATTTCCATACATTTAAAAATAATAATACTAAAATAATGTTTAAGGTAATGCTGCATTAAAAAGAAAATTCTTGGAGTTTGCCGCTCACTGCAGAAACGATAATGTTTGAGGTAATCTTGGATGATTACACGTTCATTTTTTGATTTTTCCACCACATACTTTAATGCATCATTCTTCTCTATAGGCTTTTAAACTTCACATGTTAGGATGCCCTTTTTTTTTCCAGTCACTCAACTCTGATTACCCGCATAAATTCTCCTTTGATGCTGTTGTTTATTGCATTAAGACAATAAAATATGACATGAGGTTCATATTCAAATGCTGTTCCTCTTAAAATTTAGGAATAATAATATGAAAATCTCTTAAGATTAAGATTTTTGTTGTCTACAGAAGTTGCCTTAGAATCTAATGAACTTCTCTATATAGATTGTCCTTTCAATTTGTCTTTTCAAAAGAAGTAAATCCATACTCAACTACTTCTCAATGTATAGGTTCAATCGTAACATTGAATCATTGATGACTTTATGATACTGTCAATATAATGAGTTTTTAACTAGACTGGAATGATTGGAGGGCTTTGCCTACCAAATTGTAAAATTCATGATGCTATAGTTCAGTTGTACCTAAATATTTTAATAAATATCTAATTTCTTGGGTTTTGCTTCATATTAGCAGTTCCCTTCCTTTGCCAGCAAGATTGTACATAGTAATGTCTTGTCAAAAGTTGGATTTCAGAGTGGATATAGATAACAAATTGTAGGCATGTTCTTGAGCTCCTAGAATATATTTTAGTAGCAATTCTCCACTCTAGGAAATTAGTAATGAACTGAACCGAATGGTGCAATATCAAATGAGGTATGGAAGGTGATATTTTTTTTGACTTTTAATTTGAGAAGATGGGAGTACCTTGCATTTTATTAGGTACTATTACTTAATTGGCATGTCAAAAGTTCTAATTGTGGATTGTAGCATTTCACAATATTTTGTAGATCCATTGGGGATTGTATGGCATTTAAATTTTATTGTTATATTCAAACATTCCAATGTTTTTATCCAAGAATTATTGACATTGCTCCATTTTGTCCCTTCTTTATACCCCATGGTGGGAGCTTTGTGCTAATTATGTTTATAATAGTAAGGGACTGAGTGCTCTTTAACTCCACACTTTATTATAATGAGCATCATTGCTGCAGTGATATTCACAATGCTTACCTACTTGGTTATCCTTCTTTATATATTTTGTGAAATGTTGTCCATGTTTAAATATGTCAGGCTGTGCCCTTCATTAGTTTGTCAGTGGAAAACTCATCCATTGCTTTCAATTTATGGAAATACAGTCAATTTGGGGATATTTATCAGGAAGAGTACTTTGTCAATCATTTGAAGGATGAAGTCAATATCGTAAAGGAGCTCCCTTCTCATATGCAATCAGTAGACATTGAAGCAATTGGTAGTCTTGTATGTCCATTTCCTTCCCGATTAATTGGTTTTTGTGACTGTTTAACATACTTAATTTATTCATTGACTTTAATTCTTTGGCTATTTCACAGATTACTGATGCAGATATAGTAAAGGAGGCAAAGCCCATTGATTTCATCAAAACTGTGCTTCCTATCCTTCTGCGAAATGGAATAGTACATTTCCTTGGATTTGGCAATCGACTTGGCTTTGATCCTTTGCCTTTTAGGCTTCAGGTTGTGGTCATATCTGAGGAATTTAAGTTTGGAACTTAGATGTTTAAATTAATATTTCTTAAGTATTGCGTGCTTTAAGTTTCCTTTCTACTTTTGTTGAATTTCCATTTTATCATCTGGTTGTGTTGCTACCACTTGGAGCAGTTAACTTACATAGCAGGGAGCTCCAAATTCACATTTAAATACCATTTGTTGATAATCCTTTTCTTGAAACAAATTGAAATAATGTTGAGTATTGAGAAGGAATGCATATGGTTAACTTGAATATTTTCTTTATTTTTCTTGTTATTTTGAATATTGGTTTTAATCTGTGCCCTTCAACTTATTAATCTAGAGTTTGGCTAAATAAATCCCAGTAACTTATTTAACCTCCCCACTCCCATTATTTATGTGAGCTCCAAATTATGCCCATCTTCTTCTTACGTTTACTTTCTTTCTCTTTTTTTTTCCTTTTATTTTGGGAAAAAAAAAAGGAAAAGAAAAAGGAAGAAGAAGATGAGGATAGTTTTGAAAACTCACGAAAAATGGGACTCGGGGGTTTAAATAATTTATTGAGTTTCATATAACCGCACTGTTAATCTATCTATATGTATGTATAGGTTAGTATCTTCAACAACAGAATATGGATATATTTTTTGATTCATATCAATAATTTGTTACAATTCAAGTAAATTATATTTTGAATAAAATATATATTAGGTTGCTTTGGAATTTGAGGGCCTCTATTTCTGCCCCACCAAAGTACCTACTTGTACCCCAGTCAACATTTTTTTTTTTTTTGTGTGTAAATTCCCTAAAATACACCTGTACACCAAATCTTCATCCTCCTCTTCTTCTTCCTTCTTTCTCTTCTTCTTGCTTTTTCTTCTTCTTCTTCTCCATCTTTATTTTTTTTCTAAAGGAAAGGGTTGGTGGTCAACAAACCAAAAATCTCTTTTTTTCTCCAAAAAAGATGATGAAGAAGAGAAAGAAGGAATAAGAAGAGGATGAAGATTTGGGGTATGGGTAGAGGTATTTTAGAATTTCAAAAAAAGATGTTGACTTGGCACATGTAGCACTTTGGTGGGTTGCAAATAGACACACTCTTGAATTTCTATATGATTATTATGTTCATTTCTGAGATATTTTTAACATGTCACAGAGATTAAGGTGTAAATGCAACTTCCATGCTTTGAAGTTCGTTCCCAAAATTCAACAAGCTGGTTCTCTATTGGTTAGAAGAATTCGGAAATATGATTATGCAAGCAATATGTTAGACAAGCAACTACTTGGAGATATCATGCCCAACAAGCCCTTGATCAGTCATAATTCTTCAAAAGGTCCCTTGAAATATCTCTCTCTGCACTTGAGATTTGAAATTGATATGGTGGCATATTCTCTATGTGAATTTGGGGGTGGTGAAATTGAGAGGAAAGAACTTCAAGCTTATAGAGAAAGTCACTTTCCTATTCTCGTTGAGCGTCTAAAGAACACAGGGTATGTTCAATATTTCCTTCAAAATCCTCACTTTAGACATATTAATTGGCTGATATAATATTGTCCAGTACTTGGTAATCGGTGAGACCACATGTAATGTTTATCAATTTATGGCAATGCATTAGTTTCACTAATATGTCTTTATGATGTCTATGTAAACTTTTAAAGAATTCTGAATACATTTTCTTGGTGCAATATTTTTTCCTTTTCCACTGACAACAGTTGCAGATCTGTTTATCCAGATGAGTTAAGGAAGTTAGGAAGATGCCCACTAACACCAGAAGAAGCAGGACTTGTGCTCTCCAGTCTTGGTTTTAAGCGTAGCACTTATATTTATCTTGCGGGGTCTCAAATATATGGAGGACAATCTAGAATGCGTCCATTTACAAGCCTTTATCCGAATGTGGTCACAAAGGAAGACCTTCTCAGACCAAGTGAACTTGCACCATTCAGGAATTTCTCATCTCAGGTAAACCTTTTTCATCTTGATTTTATGTATGGACATCATTTTGCATAGTCAAAATAACTATATTTATAGAGGTTCCTTTTTGGCAAACTAGTCAGGACTCATAAAAATGATTTGAACTCAAGTTAACACTTTATTTATGGATATCATTATAGTTCTTTAGAAAAGCATAAACAAAGGATGCAGTGGTTGAAGGAATTAACAATGAAGACACTCCCTGTTGAACCTTCATTTTATGTTTTGTGCATTTATGGGAAAGATGAAGCATTCATGTTCATATATATGTATGTGTGTGTGTGTGTGTGTGACAGCAAAAGTTGCTGTCATAGTAGGAAATGGTAATGATAATTCTAAGTTTTGGTTTTCCTTCTTTGTGAGAAACACATGAAGTAAAGTGAAGGGACTAGAGCATGGATAATACTTTGTAACTGTCATTGAAAATCGTACCCTTTTGGCCCATCTGTCTCTTGATTGATGAAAAGGAAGGCTTAGTGTATATTTTTTTTGTTAAAACCATGCTATTGAATGGTGAGATTAGCAGCAGAATGAAATGCAGAATCAAAAACTTGCAAGGGTGGGTGATTTGCTGAAATAAAATAGGTTACAGAGATGCAAGATAGAGAAGTCGGTCACTTAAAAGATTCATTTTCCAAATATGCTTAAGTAACCATTTTTGTTGTATTAGTTTTAATTATTAAGAATGGGTAGAGAAATTGAAAAAGATATTGCCAATATAATTTTGAATTATTGGTTATTTGGTTATGGTTCTTGAGTGCTTCATGACTGCGTTTATAATTGTTAAATCAAAAAGAAAAAAAAAAATGAATGACATAGTTACCTTTTTGACATTGCGTGTTGGGAAATAGGAATATGCAAGCAAGATCATTTTTTATGAGACAGTTATTTGTATGATTAAGTAAAGAACTTTTCATTATCTTTGTCCTATTCTGCTAAGGTGCTTATGGGAGACATTCTACTCCTAAATGTGCTTTTGTTCTAGCCATCTGGAAGGTAAGATTTGGTTTCATTACTAAAGGGGCAGCAAATTCATGAAACTCCCACCTAGTTGTATCCTAGGAACAGACAATACAATATTTGGGTCTAATTTATGAAACCTTAACTTGGTTTTAAGAGGCTGTTTCTACCTTGAAACAGCCTCTTAATGTATTAATGGCTCGAATCAGAAAATCAGGAGCAGTATAAGTTTGATGGAGATGTCTTAGCTTCTTGATGGACATGGTATCTGTTACATGACCTAATGCTAGTCATTGTTTAATGAAAGCAAAGTTCGATTTGTAGATAACCAAGATGGTCCTCTTCCCTTAAATATCTCCTATGTTTAAGTTCAATGAGAAGTGGAAACAGCAAGGAAAATTTGCAGGGATAGTGTTGGATTGATATAAAGTGGAGCACTTCTGTGCTAACTATGTAAAATATGTTATTAATACAGAAAGCAGTGGGATCAACTATACTTTGAATTGCCTGAATTTTAGACTCTGAAGAGAAACATCATGTGAATACCAATGTCATGGACGAGTTGGATGAGTAGTAAGCTTATGAAAGAGTACATCACTAGTGAATTGAGTACACTGTAGGAAATTCAGGATCAACTTGATTAGATTTGAACCTGATTGTGTGAACATGTTGAAAACGAGTTTTGAACAGAGACGGTACTGTTGAAAATGAGTTTTGAACAGAGATACGGTACTTTGAGAGCTCAGCAAATTCTGGGTGACTTTAGGATAGTTCAATATCCTCATTTTTTTCTTCCAAGTAGAATGCTTTTTTCTATTCAATCTTCCCATCATCCAGTGAAACTCAGTTACTAGCCTATCTTTTCATCATCCCTACTGACATAATAACACATGATTTATTTTGATGCAGATGGCTTTAGGATAGTTCAATATCCCCTTTTTTTCTTCCTAGTAGAATGCATTTTTCTATTCAATCCTCATCGCTTGCCATTATCCAGTGATGACTCAGTTACTAGCCTATCTTTTTATCATCTCTACTTACAAATTAACACATGATTTATTGGATGCAGATGGCTGCACTAGATTTCATTGCCTGTGCTACAGCTGATGTTTTTGCGATGACTGATTCTGGGAGTCAGCTATCATCTCTAGTATCTGGGTACAGGGTCTACTATGGTGGCGCCGATGCTCCAACTTTGCGACCCAACAAGAAGAGGCTTGCTGCTATATTATCAGAGAATGAGACCATTAGATGGAACAGTTTTGAAGAAAGAGTGAGAAAGATGATTCAGGAAGGTCAAAAGGTGCAATTAAGAGGTACTGGCCGAAGTGTTTATAGACTGCCAAGATGTCCTGAATGCATGTGCAAGACCCACTAGGTTGCCTTCATTTTCCATGTTGCCCAACATTCTTCTTCTTTTTCATTTTTATGTTCATTATTTTCAAATCTTGGCTCATTTTTCTGGGTGGTGGGGCTGGTAGATCGGATATATGTATCATAGATTATAATTTTACGATTCAATCATAAATTCTAAGCTTAAACTCAACACCCACTAGCTGGGTAATATGAATAAAGTGCATCTCAAGACACTTCTGATTGTTGATTGATCTTACCAGGAGACTCAAGGACAAAACAACAAAATGGGCATGATAGTTCTTTTTTTTTTTTTTTTTTTTTTCAAACAAGTATAGCCCGTCATGCCAGTGCCAAAATTGTCTGTTCATTTCTTCTTTAAAATAAAATAAAAATAAAAATAAACATAAAAAACCTATTGGGTGGCTTTTTCGCCCAAATTGGGTTATATATATATATATATATATTTTAAAAATATTAATAAAAATAAAATTTAAAAGTTAAGAAGGTAAATTTGGAAATTATAGGGAGTAGAGGAAAACAATTGATGGTGAAGCCTTTTTTCTACCGAAAGTATTGTTAAAAGTAGATGGCATTTTTTTTAAAAGAAATTAATTGTATAGTTAATAAGGTTAAAATAGTAATTTTACAAATAATTAATTTTTGGTTTTTCTCTACCCTTACATTTTAGGCTTTTAAACAAATTCTTTAATTTATCTTTTTTTTACTTCTAAGTTCTATTTTTAATTATCCTTACTAATATTTTTTTAATAAAGTTATTATAACACAATATATAACTGTTTTAGTAAAAAAAAAAATTTTTTTAAATAAAATACGCACAACCTATGTGCACAAATGGTAGTTTATAAAATTTATGTTTTAAATTTTTTTAAAGTAACAAAATTATTTTTCTAAAATTTTAAACTTGGGAATCATAACAAAAAATATTAATTTTCTAAAATTTAAATATATATACAAACTTTTAAAGGCTCCTTGGGTAGAAAAAATGGAAAGTCAACTGCACATAGCGTTCTTACTATAATAGGATAAATTTTTAGATTAAAAAAAAAGGAAAAAAAAAAGCTTTAATGGAGGGTAAAAATGAACAATGCTTGTTTGATTGTTTAAAAATAAAAAAAGTTCTGAAAAAATTTGAAACTTTCTTCAACAATAAAAATATATATAAAAAAAAAAAGAAAAGAAAATATGAAACTTTCTTTGATAATAAAAAGCAAAAAAATTGAAAAAAAAAATTGCAGTCACTCAAGATCTCATTAATTCTAAGGAGGAGACTGATTGGAGAGGAAGGCAGTCCAATGGCTTCCTCCTATTGTCCTCAATGGACCACTTCGTTAAAATGGGGGAGTGGTCAGAGACACTAGGGTTCCAAACCTGATAGACCATCTCAAAATTCAGGTTCCTGAACTCAAGATTACAGCCTTTTCAAACTCACAACTGGTGGCAATTCATGTTATTAGGTTGTACACGGGTTGTATTGAGTCACGAGTATTGTTCATATATTACAAACTTGAATACAACATGCTATTTATTCAAATAAACGATCTAATACAACATGTTACATATATGGGTGACTTGAATATGATAAATTTAACATATTATTTAAACAATTATATTCAAGTTATATTTAACCTAAAACAACACATTTATTAACAAATTTGATTTGACCTATTTAACCTCGTTATAATTAATTTTTTAGAAATACTTTTCCTCAAAATATTAATAAAAATAAATTTGTCAATAAATGTGTTAATAAAAATGTAAAGTATATTATAAAAATTAAATTAAATTAAAAGCTTCCATAAAAATTTTTTTAAAAAATGTATCATCTACATGTTAATTAATAAATAAATTTTATATTAACCTATTTTAATTATATAATATGTAACAAATTCAAACTTGTTACCTTCGTGTTATATGATGTGAATTACGACCACTTTAGTAGGTAAAAAGTTTGCACTTCAGGCCGACACAACTTTTGCAAACCTTGTGATTGAAAGATGACTTCTAGATTACATGCCTGCTGGGAAAATTAGTATGATTTTAAAACATTACTGAGCAGTTTAGTATCTCTCAGAAATCATTTCAACAGAGAAATGGTCAAGAGACTTTTAAAAGAGAATTAAAAAGATTAAAAAGAAAATATTTTATTGGATTCAGAAAAGAAAAAAAGAAAAAAAGAAAAAAAACAAATAACAAATAACCTCTCTCCTCTTCTCTACTACTCGAAATATACATACAGTTAAGTCAAAAAACACAATCAGCCATGCGCAACTGATTTCAAAGCCATAATTCCAACTCTGCCTTTTTGCACTCTCACCACTCTCTTCATTGAGATTGTGACAATTCCCCTCTGCAAATCTCATTTTTCTTCCTAAGTGCCTAAGTGGGCACATCATAGTCATCATCAAGAAGGAGGGAAGAAACGGTTTAAATTGAATGGTAGAGTGTAAAACTCTTCGTTCCGGCTGTCTCCTTTGAACGTTCGGAATCTGACCCACCATGGCATCCCTCTGTCTCGGGCACTGTCCTTATATTCAAGTGTGTTGTCTAGGAAAACAGCCACAAGCAGTGCCACAGTTGGGGAAGAGAAGAAGATGGTGTTTAGGAAGTCATTGAACTACAAAAACAAAATTAGACCCAACTCTCACGTAAGTGTTTAGGAATTCATAGAGCACCCCAAAAGCTGCATTAAAAGCTAAAGTAGGTAGAGAAAGGGAGACTTACCCATCCGGCATTTGTGTGAGATGGACCGTGGAAGGCGGTGGCAGTGTATTCCCTGAAGTATTCAGGAACAGATAGCCCCAAGAATAAGGAAACGCCCGTGATGAACAAGTTCCTCATTGAGTTCATGTTGGTAAATTGCAAAAATGACAGCCCTACCGATGCTGAAGTAGCATCGCGAATGATAGCAGCAACAATAATCAGTGATAATAACGAAAATCCCCACACAACACATGCACGTCTAGGAAAACAAGATCAGTTAGGAAGAGCTCTCACCAACAAGTCCAAACAAAACACAGTAAACTGCAGCAAAAATGGGGAATGGAATTGATGCAAAGAGTGCTCCAAATTTCCCTGTTTTGTGTGAAACCGATATCAGGACACAAAATCTTAAGAGAAATAGTGATAGAATTCAACAAAAGTAAAACTAACTACTCTCACCTAACATAGAGAAGAATATCATAAAACCAGCTGAAATTTGGATAACCCTTCGACTCCCGACTCGTGTGGAGCCTAGAAGACCCACATTTTCTCTGTCAAGTTTTCACATAGTTCTTATTAACCACACATCATTTGAGCAAAAGGGTCAAAGAAAATGGTAATTAGATACTAATACTGACATGGACACAGTAGACCCGGTTCCAGTTCCAAATAGTCCATCCAACAGTATCCCTACTCCCTGTTTGTCACAAAACAATGATTAATGTAGAAAGACATGCACGACAAAGACAAATGGTTGTTCACACGAATACCTGCCAGCCAATGCCACGGCTAAGAACGTGAGCTGGAGGAGGAGTTGCACTAGCCAATCTTGATGCTGCCTTGTAAGCTCCCGTTGACTGCCCAAAAAAAAAATAGGAACTGGTCTTAGCATTGTTTTAAGATATATATATCTGACTTTGCCGCGAGAAACAACTGAATGAGGACCTCAATCAAGGAAACTAACACAGCTGCCATCATTCCAAATGCATGACCAGCATCAAATGTTGGCGCACCCCACTGAAGCGGGTATGGGATTTTTATCCTGCATTTTACGAAGATGCACTTGTCATCATCAGTTCTTAGTCCTCCAATGAATTAGTGTAGAGCATAACGAGAGACGAATGAAAGTGATTGTTACAAACCAAGGGGCTGAGGAAATGAGGTTGGCTCGGTCAGTTCGACAGTGGACTTGGGTCTTCTCAGGGCGATGCTTGTATGCGCCACTGGCGGTTAAGAGATGGGCATATGCCCATATCACTGTGATACATATGAGGAGAGCAAACCGCTCTAGTATGGGTAATTGCCTAGCTTGAAAATGTTTCAAGTACTGTATAGACACCCAAACATGCACAACAAATTATAGAAGTGAGACTGTTTGTCTAATTTGATTTCACATGAGAACAAAAGTTAGTAATATTAGGCAAGAAACAATTTCATTGGTTAACACCCTTGTTAAGCATTTTGCTAACTGCAGGATCAAATTTAACTAAGCCCAACTTGAAAAGGTTTGCTGCAAACATCACACTGAACGGTAACTACCATTCACACAATGTTATCCATCTATCCACCCACCCAATGGCTGCTAATTCCCCTCTATTGTTTTAACAAATAATGGAATTTATATTTAGAAAGCGTCAGGCTTTAGACCATAACACACATGGAGTTCTTTCTCAAGATAGCTTTGGTTGTAGAGATCATATGTTGTTACCTGGGAGAAGGCAACAAATAGAATGAGCATGGGAATCCCAATTTCTACACAGCTTCCGACCTGTTTCCCAAATGAACAAAAATATGATTCGAAAAAGCAAAGCAAGAATTATTTCAGATAAAAATTAATAAGCAAATACAATAATACTTCTCCTACAAAGTTCACTTAGCATACCACAGGGAATGCTCTATCAAACAGGCCAAAACCCACCAATGCAATTACTGGAACCATTCCAAGAGGGCTAAAAAACCTGGAAAGAAACATAAATTTTAGTCTATTCCTCATGGCACTCAAAAAGAAAAGAATTAAAAAAAAAAAAAATTGGCAGCAACAACAAAATCAAAATGTAATAGATTAGTGTTGCCCACCTTGAAAAGAGCCCCCAAAGTTGGCTGAAACCAAGGATAATTTGCACACTGGATGCAACAATCATAGCACCTTGAATTGCCCTTATTGTTTGAAGAAATCTCTGCATGACGCAAACCCAATTCCATTCTTCTCAATTTGCTTTATTCCCTAATTCTCTAAACCAATTCAAATGAAAACATACACACACCCATTTGGCTATCCCACTTTTTTTTTTAAAAAAAATTTCTTGGTTATTTATTAATCTTACATCCACACAAAATTCCAAAGCCTCCACAGACTTGCTTTTATAATGCGTTTTCCTAAGATGACTGCAGGCCCTGAGGCTACAGGTAAAATAGTACCTTGCCCCACGAGTGGGGTGGGCAAAATTGGGTTCTAACACTTTTGCTAGTCACAGTGATATTAGCAAGTATAGTATGAAAAGCAACATTAAAAGTGCAAGCAACCAATCAAGAAATCCCAGCCCTTCATTCTTATCCTCCAAAATTAAAACTGAAATTCTAATTTTAAAAAATAAAAAAATAAATAAATAAAGAGAAAAGAAGAAGACAGAAGAAGCCCACAAAAACGTGTACATTGTTGAAACTTTAAAAGCCATCTGGCACCCATTTTTGCAGGGCGGTGCCCAAGTTGGAAAAGAATGCCGAAATAGCTTTAGAAAAACCTATAGAGAGGGAAGAGAAAGAAAAAGAGAAAGTGCAGAAGAAGAAGAAGAAGAAGAATAGTAAGTGAACTGACCGTGTGAGGATCAGTGATTTGAGTGAGGGATGAATCGTGAATGATGGACATGATGGGCACAATAAACGCATAAGAGCCTCCGATCACAGTGGGCAAACGTGTTCCGAACAGTGTTTGCAACAGAGTATTGATACCTCCAACAAAGAGCAGCGTCTGAACCACTCTCACCTTGTCATCCTTGTGAAGAACAACCAATGAGGAACACAAGTTTTTTCAAAAAGACAATGATAATCATATAAAGTGAAGCAAAACCCCTTAGAATCAGCAAATTCCCATGAAGAAAATGCTGATTTTAGCTGTTTTGAATCAGAAATTCTTTAGAAAAATGAAAGTGTAGGAGTTGTGCTCACATCTGATCCTCCCATTAAAGGCACTAGAACAGAAGGGATCATCACTGCTGTTCCTAAAGCCAAAATATAGTGCTGAAATCCCAGAGCAATTGCTTCCCCTGAAGAACCCAAAAAACCCAAGTACCCATTGTTGGATTTAAGTTACAAACAAACATAAATAACTCTTTTTTTTTTTCGAGATCCAGAGAGAGAGAGAGAGAGAGAGAGAGAGAGAGAGAGAGAGAGAGGGCAGTACCCCATGAAGGATTAGAGTCAATACAATACTCAAAGCCCTGTAATTGATCCATTGGCGGGTGGCTTATTTCTTCTGGCTTTGGAGCCTCCATTACTTACCTCTAAATACCCAATTAGACAAAAAGAAAGAAAGAAAGAAAGAACGAAAGAAAAATCCTTGTTTCTCAATATACTTGAAATGGGTACCTCTGAAAACTCACAAAGAGATGAAGTTAAGGATTCCTTCCAGTAGTAGGAAGGGTGATACTGATACCGAAAGTGAATGAATGAATGAACGAAGACAACAGACGAAGAGAAAGAAGAGAGACCCAAACAAAAGAAGAAAGAAAGAAAGAAAGAAAGAAAAGCAAAAGAAGAATATAATTCAAAGATACAAAAGAGAATGAAGTAGAAAAAAGTAAGCAAAAGCAACAATACAATATAGATGACAACTAAAGCAAAACAGCTAAAAAAAAAGAAAAAGAAATAAAAAGGAAAGAAAGAAACAAAATCACAAAGGGTGTGTGTGAGTTGTGAAGGATGAAGAAAAGAAAAACGGTGGTGTGAGAGGAAGAAGAAGAAGAAGAAGAAGAACAGTGGCAGTCAACTCAACTTCTCCTCCTTCACATTTTTATCCTGTCTTTCTTCTTCTCTCGCGTCTCTCAATTTGCAAAGCAAACAAAATGTGCCGTTAACTCTTTCTCTTCCCAAACTGCCCCTCACACATCTTCCAAACCAAAACTTACCGTTGCTTCTTTCTTTAACCTTCACTGCTACAAAATTAAAAAATACAATTACAAACCATGTCTTATTTAATTTTATTTTAACTTTTTTATTTTAATTATGAGATAAAATCACAAGTTTGGAATTACTGAGAAGATCTACAATTTAATTTTTAGAGTTAAAGAGCTTTCTTTTATTTTTATTTTTTTTCCCTTTTTCACATTTCATTCCTTTTTAAAGGGCAAATAAACAAAAAAAAATACAAATATTTTTCCTTATTTTATTTTAATTATTCTTTTGAGATTATTAAAGAGAAATGAGGAGAGATGCTCTCATTTATTTAAAATAACACATTAATAATATATATTAAAAGAGGGTATTACTACTAAACACTATTCATTCAATTGTGTTAAATCATGTGTCAACACATGAAAAAAAAAAAGAATGTATATTTAATAAAACTAGTATTTATCCAAATTAGGATTGGTTAGTTGGTCGATGGCGTAAGCATTTAAGAGAAAAATATCTTAGATTGTGAATTCAAAAAAGTTACAACGTGATTTAACTCTTATTTGTTTATCTAAGACCTTTTATGCATTATATAAATAACTGTTATATTAAAATTTAAGACTAACCGTACCTTACAAAAACGTTAATCAGGATATTATAGGATCAAATATCCAAAAAAATGAAGCCTGTATTTTTAAATTTTTTATTTATGTAAAAAGAAGTAAAAAACCACATCTCTACTAATGAAAAAAGGGTAATTTATTATAAGAATTAAATATATTTTTTCCTTCATCTCCAGTATTAAAAGTAAATTCTTATCTACCATGAGAATGATATATTTGATTTTTTTTTTTCAAAAAAAAAAATTTTGATACTCTACAAGTAGGGTAAAATTGGATTAGACTTTATTTTATTGCAATATTGGGATATGAATGGATTATTAGCAAAAAACAAAAGTTGTAAAACAATAGTGTCCCCTCAATTGAATGTGAATTTTTTTGACAGAATAAGAACCGTTTGTCAACATGGGTAGAAAAATCTGGCCAACACCAGCAGTTCCATGTGTACAAAGGCAAACTTTGTCGATTAGGACAAAATCATTTAAGTTGGCCTTATTATAATTATTAATCTAATATTTTAAATGTATCATATTTTCTTTAAAAGGAGATGATACTCTAAATCTCCACTGGGACAAAAATTATTTGAGTTGGCCTTTTCAACAAAAACAGATAAATAAATGCAAACTAATGCTTGAATAGTATATTTTTCGGCCAACTTTTATAAATCTCGAGACTAATCATTGTAGACTTTATATGTAACTTAAACATTACCCTTCTGACTCACCGGCTAATTTCTTTGTAAAAGTATGAATATGATAATATCGTCGCAGGGGGAGCGTACATTTTGCCTAATGTATGTCTTAACCTTTTATGACCAAATTTCACAAACTTAGCTACCCGTCTTTTGGTTTTTATTCAACCAATGAAGCTACCAATTGTTATATCTTTTCATGAGTAGATATATTGGTATGTGGGCATCAAATAGTGCTTGGTAGGTCCTAAAAAAATGTGCATTTCAACTGAATTAGGTAGGGAGAATTAGGTAGGTCTCATGCTTGTCTCTTTATAATATGACATGTACAATAGTTTTCTTCTCAATTATTATAGCGTCATTTGATTTAAACTCCTATACATGCTTCTTACTATTTTTTTATTTTTTAATCAGATATTAAACTTCTCTTTTAGAATAATTAACTTACTAAGAATCATTATTTCTAAATTGCTTTGAACACTTTTATTTTTGTCAAACACACACACCTCACATACTAAGCTCTTTGCGGGGGGAATCGTGTCCTGCCCACCTAGTTAGACATACAAATGTCTTATTATTTGCTCTTATGGAGGAAAAAATTATCTAGAAGTGAGGATAAATTAAAATTTTTGAGTTTTTTTTTTTATTTCTTGTAAAAATTTACGCTTGACATGTAGTGGTGGTCCTTGTAAAAAGTGGGAGGCAAAAATAAAAAAGATACCGTGAAAAAGAAATGAAGAAGGAATTAAAGAAGTCCTATGGGAGAAAAGAAGGCTTTATTGCTTGCCTTTCTCTGCAAGATTTTCGCCTAGTGAATGACAACCTTTTCATTGCCCATTATATTTACCTTATCTCAATATTTAATATGTATATATATATAAATCTAATTGTTGCAGCAGCATTTTAATATAAAATTGAAATATTAATAATTATTAATAAATAAATAATATATATTTCATTATAGTTTTTTTCTTTTTATCGAATGGTTATTTATATTGCATTCCCTAATAGAATAATGTTACATAAATTATATTTTAGATATAAAATGTTACAATATATATTTTCAAACATTAAATTAATAACTATGTATCATATATTACGACATTTCGCATTTAAATAGAGTTTGTATATAATAAAAAAAATATAGTAATATATTTATATTCATTCGATGCTTATATATTTCACGATATACAATATTAAATGATCTAATGAACATGATTATGTATGTAATTGCTGTATTTTATAACAGATTACTATTTTTTTTAATTTAATAAAGTTGATATGCAAACAAATATCCCAATATTATGAGAATAATAATAGCCATAATATTTATTATGACAAAAAAACAAGAAACCTAATTATGATTAAAAACAATTAAAAATTTTTATAAAGAAAAAATATATATTTTTAAGAAATAATAAAAAATAATTTCTGATTTTTATTTTTGTTGTATTTTAATTTTGGATCATAAATTGAATGCAACCAAACTTTTTCTTTTTTTTTGTGATTGAAATTATTATAAAATAAAAAAAGTTAATAGCTGTTTCTAAATTAATATTTCAAAAGCTAAAATTTAAACACTTTTCAATAAAGTATTAAAAAAAAACTATATTTTGAATTGTGTGCCACAAAAGAACGGTGAAGTTACTGTAGAGATTAGAAGTACTATCCACCATACGCCTCAATGCAATCGGACGGTCAGAAAAAATGACTAATTAATGAAATAAATCCTACGGATGCAAACCTCCGACAAGGTTGACTGCTGGATTCTGGTCAATAAAACGATGGATTCGAAGCTGAACGGGCTTCCTCTAGATTGAATCTTTCAGAGTTTTGCACGTGATAAAAGAAAATTAAAAAAATATATAAATGTATTTTATTTTTAGATGTAAACAGGTGAATATTTCGTATTTATACCATTATATTATATGCTTTTATTTTTTTAATTTTGTTGCTTTTTTTAATTAATATATTTCATTTTAATTTATTTATTTTTCTTGGCAGCGAGGTTCAAGGAAGAAAAATGACAAACACATGAACTATGCCTCTCCAACGTTTACCTGCTCCTTTCCCAGAGGAGTTCAGCAATTAATTGAATAACATTCAAATTTTAAATTTAATATTTAATAATCTGAATCTATCATAAAAATATGTTTGGAATGGAATATTGATTTGTATTTTGTGATTAATTATTTTTGTGTTATAGCATTAGCACAAGATTAATTATTTGCAATTCTGCCCATTGGGCATTATTTGAATGTAAAATATTAATTCTTTTAATTTAATTAAAAAGATATATATTGTGAATATGTATGTATTTCAATAGATTAATCTAACATCAGGCATAGTCCATGAATTAGGGGCCCCCCTAGTTATATTATACTTATTTTTTTTATACCAGTTAACTCTTTTTTTTTTCTTAAATGAAACCCTTTCCATGAATTTGTTGGCTATTAGTGTGTAATTTAATCGTTTTATTAAGAGCATTTTATAGATATTCTAGGATTATTATTGCATTTATTTCACCTATTTCATATTTGTTTTGATTAGTCTCTAATAATTTTGTTCATTTTTTCATTTTTTAGTATTTTATTTTAATAATTATTTTGATTTTAGGCTTTTTTTTATTTGATGAGTGGGTTTTTTTTTTTTTTTTTTGAGTTTTTCACGGTGTAATCAAGTATTTATTGTTCGAGCTACTAGGGCCTTAAATAAATGAAACCTTTTAACATAATTTTTTTTTAATACGCAGATCCCGAATTTGAAACCTTTGGTTGGAAAACATTGAGTCTCGTCCTTTTAACCTAACTTTTGTTGGCTAATTATTTTAATTATATAGTTTGATTTGGTTTTATAGGCAATTTGATGATTAATGAGTTTATTTTAACATGAGATTTATACTAAGGTATAAAAATGTGAGAAAAATTGGTTAAATTCAAAAGTAATATAAAATACATCAATTTGAGCACTGTGGTGCTATTGCTCCCCAAATTATGTTTGTATTATTTAATATAATTTTTAAAATATTATTTTAACTCATTTTACAATTTTTTTAACTTAGTTTTTTAAATCCTATTAAAATGATAATTTCGTGATTAGTGAAAAAGACCTTATAAATCTTCTTGTAATATAAAGACATAAAATGTGGAAAGAACTGAAATTTCAAATAAGAAATCTTATTCTTTAATCTTATTTACAATTCCTTTACTTTTTATTATGTTAGTCGCTTATTTATTTTATTTTATTTTATTTTTCAGTTACTTTTACATTATCATTAAATAAATTTTTTCTTCCTTGGTAGCTATTATAGTTCTTTGCCATCTTTTTTCAAAAAATGAAAATATTTTTACAATTCAATTAGTATATTTTTTATCTACTAATTTTGTATTTAGTTTAGGTACATTAGTTCTTATCAACATGCAAAAAAATTGTTAAATAATTTGTGATATTTTCTTAAACTTATTACTTTTTATATCTATGAGAAATTTGAAATACTTAATTTTACTTTTTTTTACTTAATTTTATAACTTTTACAGCATTGATTTTATCTTTATATTGAATAGATTTTATGATTTTTAGAATATTTACAATATTTTTGAAAAAAGTTTTACGAATATATATGCTAGGATCCATCCTATGCATGTCATCTTGAATCTTCAAATAGTCAGAAGCTGCTTTGATTGAGTATTAAATACATGAAGATAGGGTATAAATGCTTAAATATAATAAAACCCTTATTTGCAATTTTAAGATGACAAATTAAGGCTTTATTAAGTACATGGTTAATTACATAATGAATTCTTGCTTATGAGACTTGTAAACGAGATTTTAACATTAATTCTTCAAAATATTGTGAAAAGATTCTTAATAATTTCGCAAAAATGATTCATAATTAGACTTGCATACCCTACTTTTGATTCTTAAGAAGATTGATTATTTTGTGTTTCAAACAAGTTATCACAACTACAACAACAACAAAAAAGCACAGGGACTCAAACTTGGACCCTGTAACCAAATAACATTATAGGATCATGTCTTGTCTAGAAGACTTCGAAGTTACTAACTTGGAGCAAACATTGGAAAGAGGAAAGTAAAAAACGTATTAACTCTAGGTCAATGTTAGAGAGATCCCGACCTCATTAAGGATGAGCGCAGCCATGATGGTAACCAATTCCAACACTAGAAGGAGTATAAACATTTCCCTTTGCTAGTCATTAAAGAAATTATTAAGCATCTTTTACTTATGAATGCGAAGACGACCGATGTGCGGACCTACAGAGCAAAGACTAACCCAAGGGAGCATATTGAGAATTACAAGTCTTAGATCTCATTCAAGGGATATGACGATGCCACAATGTAAAAAGTCTTTCAGCTTACCGTCAATGTCCAACTCAAAAATGGTAATAGAGGTTGAAGCCAAGAACTTTCAATTAGTATGATTGCTAGGATATTTGTTTATGAAATGATTTGTTATGAATAAGGACTACAAGAAGTGGTGAATAACATACTAGCTATTCGATAGTAAAAAAAAGAAAGTTGGGTGGTTACTTAAACTATTTTGATTAAAATCAATAATGATGTAGATGATTGAATAACTATCATGACTTTCAAATTTGGGTTATGGCCTAGGCATTTCCACTATTATCTCAACAAAGATAACGTTAATAACTAGTGTGAGCTTCTTAAATGGGTGAAGTAGTACATCAATGCCAATGGTAGTTAGAAGAAAAAAAGGGAAGAAGATGATTTGATTATGGGAAGGCAAAAATAATAACTAAAAGCACGAACAAGAAGAATCAAAGCTCAAACGAGACAACAAGGATAGGAAAAAATAAATGTCAACTACGAAGAACCCAAGAGTAGCAAGGCCATGAACAATATATGCTAACTACACTTCACTTCATGTTTTAGTAAAACAAGTTTTGTTGGAAATAAAGAACAAGGATAATCTTTGATGGCAAAAGAAGATGAAGTGCATGGAAGGCAATAGAAAAATAGGAAGTTTTGCCAATACCACAAAAGGTCATGGCTACAGTACATAATAATGTCTTTATCTCATAGAGCAGATTGAAACATTCATCAAGTGACCCCCTCAACTGGCTCAAGTAAAAACAATATTAAACAAAGAAAAAAAAAGTTGATACTTGATCATGTGAAACTTAATCCTTTGTGGTCAGATCAACAATAACTAGGCCTGTTAGGAGTAAGGATCACCTTATTTTGCCAATCACAATGCTTGACCTAAAAGATGACATTGACCAAAGAAAAATTTTAATTCTCTTGTCAAGAAGGATTTATTCCACATAGTTGTGGTAATCAAATAAATAAATAAATAAATGTTAACAACATGCAAAGTACAAAAGTGATAAAAAAGGGTAGAGCTCAATACTTGGCTTCTAAAACCTAATTGATACTTTGAGCTTCCTCTATCCAACTTTTAGAGGAAAAAAAAAACAACAATTTATCTTTTTGCAATTTGTTTGAGGTGGAGTTTTTGGTAATGAGAAGAAACATGCTTAAACCCTAGATGACTAAATAGTGCCAATTATTGAGTTTGGCATAAGATTTAAGTTTGTAAATAACACAAAAATCCTCAAAAATAAGAATCAACCTATCCCTTCTCTTTCTACAATGCTATGCAACTAAGAGTGGCTTGCCACAATCGGGATTGAGCTAGGCAACAATACATTAGATTACAAGTGGATGACATATGATTTTTCAGTTCGGCATAGGATTTAAAATTCCTTTGTTGTCTTAAACCCTTGTGTTCCTTATAAATGTTGGAAAAAACCTATTCTCTTCTTAGAGTCTCTCCTGTTCGAAAATGTATGTTTGAATCCACCCTTGAATCCCCAAGCCTCAGATTCCCCGTATGGAGCCACTGTCACAGTCTTCACGCATATACCGAGCTTGCCCCACTGTTTTCGTAGTTACGAATCTCAATATGGTAGAGCAACTTGGAAGTCCTTCCCTAAAGGGTAAGGCACGCCATCCTACTTAAAAATACCAATGGTCATCGCACTATACAAATTGGAGTACAAAGTGTTAATAAGTGCTTCTCCCCCTTCCATCCCTACCCATTCCTCCACTTTGGATAATTGGGCTTGAGGAACCTAGCGTTAGGACAAGAGTAGGTTGGCATGCCTATAAATCCTACTACTGATTATTGGCTCTAATTGCACCATCTACATGGCTTATGGTGCTGGGAACAAAGGGAATAATTAAACCTCTACGATGAACTAAAAAAATGAAGCATGACGAGATTTTGCATACTCAATATCACTCTCTAATGCCCTATTAGGTTTAGAACTTGACCCTTTCTTGACATTAGTTAGATTAATCATTTTCCTATAAACCTAATATCAACACCCTCAGTATTGGTCTCATCTTCCTTCAAAGCCTCACGTGTTTTGAGGTCTAGGTAGGAGAATAAAGTGTATAGTGTCTCCTCGGTAAGAGGAGGCAAGTTAGAAGAAGGGACCCTCTAAAACCCTATGGCCTATTTAGAGAGTGACATTTTGGTAGGGAAGGCCATCTAAGAACATTTACTGCTTTTATAACAAAAGGGGGGAATAAATTGGAAGAGATTACTTAACAAAAGAAATAAGAAATGAAGGAATTAATGATCTGTGAGCAATGAGTAGGTGATATTGTACTATTATGTCAAGCCAACCTACTCATAGAACAAGTAAAACTACCATCAAGCCTTTATGGAATGGTCGACAAAAGATATTGACTTGTTGATTGTAGATCAATGAATCGAGATGATCTTCTCAAACATATTGAGCATGTCTCAAAACTTAACACATGACTACTTAATTAAGACCCCTCTTAACCAAGCTTGCTATAAATAAACTATATCTATTGTATCACAACCACTACCATCTATGAATCCTATTACAAAGCAAATATGTTCTTACCTTAGGGCATCACATTTATGGTACAACTAATATATCCAATCACTACGTAACAGTTTAGCAAAGTAAAAGCTCTTACTCCTACCATATCATGTACTCTACTCCCAGCTACACAACCAAGGATTCTAATCATCATTTATAAATTAATCTTGACCTTCTTGAAAGAAATAAGCATTTCTACTTAAGTTTCAATATATTCTTTGCTTTTCACATGCTAAACTAACTTAGGCATTGGAGGACCTTTATTTGGCAATACATTGCTCTTCCTTCTCTTTGTGGTTCCTTTCATAAGTTGTGTTATCTTACTTCCATATTGTAATTTATTTACAAATTTGAGCATTTGATGATATCTCCTCACTACTAAATACTTTCTAATATTGATTAAATCTTATACTAATAGACATGATCGCAAATCTCATACAAGAAAGAAAGAAAAAAAAAACTCTCACTAATTTGTGGTGGCACTAATTAAGTTTGAATTCGTTTAAATCACCAAAGTTGGAAATCAAACTAATGGTGGGAACCAGTTCGATTTTTCATAAACTAGGAGTAAATTAAATATACACCTACATTGAGCCATTCAGCTCGATTTGGTGCAATTAGTAACATGTAATTTTTATAATAGACTAAAAGAAACATATTACAAATTTAGTTTTTAATATCCTAATTTGTGTAGTAAATTGAATTGGCTAGTTTATGAAACCACCAAATTGAACAAGGATTCAATTCAATTGGTAATTTGAATCAATTCAAATGTCATCTTTAAAATTACATGAAAGAGCTTGGAATTGAACCTTACAAGGAAAAAGGAAGGGAAAGTAGAGAGCGAGATTGAGAGAGAGAGAGAGAGAGAGAGAGAGAGATTCTTCAATTGAATAGGTGTTCAAACCAAAAATCCTGTTAAAGGGATCGAATCAACTTTCCAATACAAAATGATAACTAAA
>JAJIYU010002235.1:0-31381 GCA_030144865.1 Tinospora cordifolia | reverse complement strand
AATAATAATAATAATAATAATAATAATAATAATAATAATAATAATATTATTATTATTATTATTATTATTATTTTTACCACCATAACAAATATTTTTATATACTTGTATTTATTTAATTCATATATCCGTGTACATATGTATATATATATATATATATATGTATGTTTTTATTATTTATTCTCGGATATCAAGGTTTTCTAATTAGTTTAATTTATTTTATACTTTAGAGTATACACAGTTTATATCTAGAAACAAAATATTTTATTTGAAATTTGCACAAAATTCATAGGTGTTACATGAGATTTCCAACGATTTGAGTTTGCATAAACCATCTTCAACAGATCCTTCAAGCAGCACTTGACTGGAATGATCGTCCTTAATGCATCAAGATTTTGATCGAAATTCAACAAACACATTGTTATGAGCAGTAAGTTTTGAAATATTTAGATGGTTTTTCTTGAAAGCAGGAGTACACAAGATATTGTTCAAACAAAGAGATGAACCTTATGTAGTAGCCAGAGAAGAGTGACCTGTATATAATATAGAAAGATTTGCACCATTTCCATCAGTAAGTGAGGAGGTACCTTCAAACTTTGAAGCCGCATTGAGATTAGTAGAATCAACTGTAACATGGTGTGATGCTTCACTATACAGTAGCCGAGATTGATCTATCATAGTACTCGGTGCAACAAAAACACTTTACCTGAATTGTTCTATCCAGAAGAAGATGGATTAGAGCCCATATAAGCAAAATCAGTTGATAATAACATACAACAGCTGTATGTCCAATTTTTCCATAGATATGACATATAAGCTTCGAATTTATTCTTCATCTTCCATGTCCACTTCCTCCTCGTCCTTATTTCTTTGTTTTTGATTGGAGTTTCGTCCACTTTGATTAAATCCCAAATATGTTTGTTGTCCTAAAACCATGTTCTTAGCAGAAATCTAATTTCCTCCATTATTGTTTCTGATAGAGCCAACAATAGCACTAGCTGAAGAAGTAATAGAAACGACAGACAGTTTATTTAATTGTTCTACTTGTGACTCAAAGTTAAGCAAGGAAGAATGTAGTTTTTGCCAAGACAATGAATCTTTACCTAAAAGCAGAGTAGTAGTTGGAAGATACTCCAATCCTAGGCCTGCAAGTATACAGGAAACCAAATCATCGACAAGAAATGGTTGTCCTGCAACAGATAATGAATCAAAAAATTTTTTCATCTTCATGAGGAATTGAGACATTGTCATGTCTTCTTTTCTTGTGGTCTGAATTCCAGTTCTACACAATTGAATTCATGCTTTACTATGAACACCACATAATTGTTCAATTGCTTTCCACGCCTCATTTGACGTCGATGTTCCAATAATCTTTGCAACCATAGATTCTATCAGCGAATTCAGTAGTCAACCGAATAATAACTGATCGGTGCTCATCCATTCTTCAAAATAATGGATTGTGTTGAACTTCAATTTCGTCACCATTCACAACTGTGATGGTTGCCAGTGGGCATGCTTTTGTGCGAAACAGATAGTGGTCTAGTTTGTGGCCTCTGATCACCGGTAGTATCATCGACTTCTACAACATGAAGTTGTTTTTGTCCAGTTTGATTGTAATACCCCAAATTATTTTGTATATGAATGCGATTTATTAGACACATGTACACTAGTCCGTGCTTATATATGTGACACTTTATTAATTGGCGCATATATGTATATATATACTGATAAATTTATTAATTGGCATAGAAGTATATATGGATAGGCATCAATTAATATTAGGCATGTGGTAATATATGGATAAATATACTAAGTATGGGTATATGCACCATAGTCTTCTCTATTAAAATAAGAAAATAATATTTTGAATAATATATTTAGTATGATATTTTTGAAAATTAAAGATACACACATAGAGGTGCATGCGTACATTATTAGTTAGAGGTATTTATGAAAAAAAAAATGATGATGGAAATAGATATACAATTATACACGTATATATATATAAGTTAAAAAAATACAATTGGCGCATGGCCCATGCACCAAACACAAGACAGGGCGGACTGGGCCACGCGTGCACAGGCTCGTGCGTGCTAGAACAAATAAAAAAGTTTCTTTTTCTAGAAAAAGGATGAAATAAATACAAAAACTATGAGAAAAACGAAAAAACCCTAAATTTCAAATTTCAAACCCTAGCTGCCCCAACTAAATATAAATGGAAAATTTTCTAATTTGGAAGGCAAAAAATGACGAATCTAACCCTCAGAGACTCTATATAAACCCCCCTACCCTAACCATTTCACTCATCCTAGAACAAGAGTTGAAATTCCTTTTGCTCTCTCTCTCTGCCTCCTTCTTGGCACCTCAGTCTTTTATTCTTTTCTTAAGCTATTCTAAATAACTTGTGAGGTAGTAGCAACGAAGTGCTACACAATTTAGGAAGCGAACTCGAGGTGAATTTCTTTCTTTTCTTTTAATTTATTATTTTGATTTAAATAATGCTTGCTTGTTTTATTAGTTTGATTTTAATCTTGTCCTTTGTATTTATACTATTCGATTATTATATTGCTTATGACGAAGAGAGTATGCTTTGTAGTTGCGTCTTGTACGATCTTCTACATCAGAAATTGAAAGTCAATATGAATGTTATACTGTTAGAGCTATTATTTATCAATATACTGTTTATGACCAAGAGAGTATGCTCTGTAGTTTCATCTTGTACGATCTTCTACATCAGAAATCGAAAGTCAATGTTCATGTTATACTGTTTGAGTGTTTAAATACCATTGAAATATTTATTTATTATACCATTGCACACATAAATAAGATTAAACAAAGATTTTAACCATGTATCAGTACGAGAGACTTTCTGTATTCAATGTAGAATTGGAACTGACTGTCTATACTGACACCAGAATAGAATGGGTTTCAGGAGTGATCCCACTAGAGATGGATTTGAGTTTTAGAATTAATCTCTCTCCCTAGATTTGGAGCACAGAGGTTACCCCCATTCGGTCTAAATTACGATTGAACAATATATTATTTGAATCGATTTGGTCTCTGAAAGTGTTTGATATGCTTATATTATTTGGTTAAAATAATGAATTAAATAGATGGAATGATTCACTAAGCTTTTTAGCTTACTCGCTATTTTTGACATTTCAGGGAATTAATTTATCAGCTCACGTGGGGGATTTTTTTAATTAAGAAATTTCTATATTCATTGTAGGGCATGTGGGCCCAAGAAAAATTATTATTTTTTAGTTTGGAAATTATTTTCTCTGTAATGGATCATTGTACTCAAAATCTTAGAATAAATAAATAAATAATTTTGTTTATGAGGCTATGAATTATTTTTGTATATAAACTTAAATGCACAAGAAGTCTTTTAGAAAGAAGAACGTAGCACGGGCCCGTCTCTTAGACGACCCAAAATTATTGATCAAAGAAAATTAGACCGTCAGATGACGTGAACGATGGGGCTCGGGAGGCGGGGTGTTATAAAGCTAGTATCAGAGCCTAGGCTTTAGATGCCTTGGGCAAGAATTAGAAGAAATTTATTAGTCAGGTAAGACTGTTTATTTATTTAATTAAGAAGCCTTACCTCCTGTTTTGAAAACTGAAATGATTTTGAAAAATTGTTTTTCAAAAAAAAAAATATGTGTTTTCAACGGTTCTGTTTGGATACAAAGATTATGAGTTGAGCTGATGGTGGGTAAGCCTTGTCCTGAGTAAAACTAAACATTGAAAGAGAGATGAGTTATCCCGATCTAGAAAGCATGGTTGCTAAGCAGACTTCGGTCTCACCGTCCAATTTGGAGGTTGTCCCACCAGCTCATACGAGTAGTCAAAGTTGAAGAACACACTTATTTTCTTACGAAAGAAAACTATGAGGTGAAAATTAAGGGCTAGAAATTCACTATGGTCCAAAGGAGATGCCAACAAGGATTTGAGAACCTAAGTCTAGGGAAGTGACCTTAATTAGAGACTAGGGGGCTGCTAAGGGTGGCACAGTGAATCATAAATAAACTTTTAGGACATAAGTTAGAGACTGAAAACGTGTGAAACACGAACACTTGTTTGGTCAGAGCATGAGATCGGGAGGATCTCGTATCCTTGGTTTCTATGGTATGGGACGCATAGGAATTCAGGGGTACGGAAGAATCCTGAACTCGGAGAATGACGAACCATGTTTGGTGAATGATCGGTGTCTTTGTACGAACTTGTTTCCTATGCTTTGCTAGTATGGGACAGTCAAGTATAGTGGGGCTTGGGAAGCCTTAGAAATTGAGACATTTGCGAAATTGATTTGGTGTAGTGAAATCTTTGGGTGAAAGTCTATGCCAAAGGGCAAGGGTGGTATGGGACACACGAACCTGGAGGCATGGGCGGAAGCTTAAAATTTTACTATGCTAGCATGAATTTCTTGAATGATTGAATGCATGATGATCTTACTATTTGTATGAAACCAAATCCTATACCCAAAAACAAAAGTGACTTAAAAGAATAAATCATTAGGCCACTAAATAGATTGAAAACCTAGAAACATGAATCTAGAGTCATGATAGAACGAATTAAACAAAATGGAAGGAACGAATACTAAATCAGTGTTAATGTGTAGATAATGGCTAGACCTAGGAGATATGCAACAAGAGGTGCTACATCCGACGACACCGACTCTCAAGAAGTGCAGAACGACATGGCTGAGGCTAGGATGGAACACATGGTGAATAAAGTCACCAGAAGGGTGATGGAACAAATAGAGTGGACGCTAGCTCGAATGATACCACAGGCAACACCACAGCCACAGGTGCAAGAATAAATTTTGACGCAATTGCAAATGCAAACACCTGAGATTTCTGGTTGTTAGGAAGAACTGGAGGACCTAGAAGACAACGAACATAGAAAGTTGCTATTAGAATTGAAGAAACTGGGGCCATCACAATTCCATGGTACCACTGATAGTTTAACAGCTGATCATTGGTACTAGGAATTAGAAGAACACCTGGACGTGTTAAGAGTAACGGGTCCTAGTAGGGTAGCGTTGGCTACCCATCAATTTAAGGGATCAACTAGAAGTTGGTGGCGGATGGTAAAGGCCGACCCAACCATCAATGACCTGGGAAGAGTTTAGGCAGGTATTTTACGAGAAGTTCTTCCCGGAAGCCACACTGACGAAGATGCAAGAGGACTTCGTTCAGTTAAAACAGAGAGAGATGGCGGTGGCGGAATACAAGGCCAAATTTATTGAGTTGGTAAAGTTTTCACCTGAATTAATCAGTGATGAGAAGAAGAAGGTCAACTGTTTCACCTAGGGTCTCAAGATTAAGATCCGAAAATTGATAAAGACAGCGTGCCCGAAGATGTATAGAGAAGTAGTAAACAGAACATTAACCTTAGAACAAGAGCTGGATTTCGAGCAAAGGATAAGGAACTGGAACAAGAGACTAACAAGTGATAGGGATCACCAAGGAGGACAGAAGAAAAGGAATGTTAATCAAAATGATGGAAACAAAATGCCCCAAGGGAAAAACTGACCCAAAACGGAATAACAATTAGAGCTGGCCAGACGTCAAGGGCGGTGTTTCAACTACAATCAGCGAGGGCACCTATCGAAGTTTTATCCCAACAAAATTTAGATGCGATAGTAGCAACAACCTCCAAATAATCAAGGGGGAGAACAAAATGTACGTTCTCAATAGCAACTGCCTCGACAAAATAACAACCAGGGTCAGGCGCAGAATTAGAACTAAGGCTGGGGGCAAAATCAGATGAAAGTATTTGCTATCGCGGATGCCCCGAAAGACCAAATCCCTGCTGTTGGAGGTACATTCTTGTTATTTAACACTGCTGTCAAATTGTTGTTTGATTCGGGTGCTTCAAAGTCATTTGTTTCTGAAAAATTAGTTAATAGACTACAACTAGTAACAAAGACTTTGCCTACAATATTGAATGTATCAACACCTATAGGAACGACTATTACATCAAAGCAAATGTGTACCTGTAACCTTAGGTTTGGGGATAAATTGATTTCAGCCAATCTCCGTGTATTGCCATTCCATAGGTATGACGTGATATTGGGTATGGACTAGTTGGACCAGTAGGAGGCACAAATCAATAGCCCCAAGAGAAGAGTGACCATAACGTTGCCCTCAGGATAAACCTTCAAGATAAATGGTGATATTCTTAGGTTGCCTAGGAATCCAGTAATGGCCATGTTAAACTGCTTAAGGCAGAATGATGACCTAGAAAACCTTTTGGAAGAAGACTCTGAAGGACCAAAAAAAATCAAGAGCCTAGAAGTATTTTGAGACTATGAAGACGTATTCCCTGATGACTTACCCGGACTACCTCCAACTAGAAGCATTGAGTTCAAGATTGAACTCCAACCTAGAACCAACCCCATAGCTATACCTCCATACTGTATGACACCAGTAGAATTGATCGAGTTGAAGACTCAACTAGACGAGCTCTGGGAGAAAGGATTCATCAGACCAAGTGAATCACCTTGGGGAGCTCTAGTATTGTTCATGAAAAAGAAGGACGAATGTTGACTACCAAAAACTGAATCAGGCAACGGTAAAAAACAAATACCTTTTACCAAGAATAGACGACCAATTTGACCAATTGAGAGGAACCACTTATTTCTCAAAAGTTGATCTTAGGTCAGGGTATCATTAGCTGAGGAGACTGAGTTTAAAACTCGATATGGACACTTCGAGTTTACAATATTGCCTTTTGGTCTAACCAATATCCTGGCGACATTCATGGACTTAATGAACTAGGTATTTAGGCAATATCTAAACCAGTTTGTCGTGGTATTTGTTGACGACATCCTAATATACTCCAAGTCTAGAGAAGAACACTTAGAACACCTGAGGATCATGTTAGAAACACTCAGAAGACACTAACTATATGCCAAATATCGCAAGTGTGAATTTTGGATGAAGACAGTCAAATTTTTTGGTCATGTAGTATCAACGGAAGGTGTCTCTGTAGATCCTAAAAAAGTGGAACCTGTCACAGATTAGAAACAACCTAAGACAGTCACTGAAATTCGAAGTTTCTTGGGCCGAGTAGATATTATAGAAGATTCATTCAAGAATTTTCCAAATTAGCAGAACCTATGACAAGGTTAACCAGGAAGGAAGTTTCGTTCGATTGAGATGAAAAGTGTGAAAAATCATTCCAAGAACTAAAGAGGAGATTGATTTCAGCCCCTATCTTAGTCACTCCAACTTATGGCATCACGTATGTTCTATACATTGATGCTTCACAAAATAGATTGGGTGCAGTTTTAATACAAGACAGAAAAGTTGTTGCCTATGCCTCGTGACAGCTAAAGATCCATGAACAAAACTACCCAACACATGACCTAGAACTAGCAGCTATAGTGTTTGCCTTGAAGATATGGAGGCATTTCCTGTATGGTAAGAGGTTTGACCTGTTTTCATATCACAAAAGTTTGAAATACATCTATACCTAGAAAGAATTAAACCTCAGGCAGCGTCGATAGAAAGAATTCCTTAAAGACTACGATTTTCAACTCCATTACCATCCAGAAAAAGCCAATGTAGTAGCAGACGCCCTCAATAGAAAATTCAGCAAACAAGAGGAGGAAAAATGTCAAATGTACCAATTGATCAAAGACTTTCGAATGGGTGTGACATTGAATGAAGAACGAGCCTATCTATACAGTATGGCTTGTCAACCAGATCTTTTGCATCAGATCAGAGAAGATTAGAGGCAAGACAAATGGCTCAAAATGTTGATTGAAGGAATTCAACAAGGAAAACATACCAACTTTAGAGATGCCGAGGATGCCTTAAGATTCGGAGAAAGAATTTGTGTACCACAATATAGACCGAGTAGGCAAACCATTTTAAACGAAGCCCATCAAACAAAATACACGATGCATCCAGAAGGAGATAAGATGTATCAAAATCTCTGAAAAACCTATTGGTGGAGAGGTATGAAGAAAGATGTAGCCAAGTATGTCTCTAAGTGCCTAACTTGTCAGCAAGTAAAGACAGAACACCAGAAGCCATCTGGATTGTTACAACCACTTCTGATCCCAAAATGGAAGTGGGACAACATTGCTATGGACTTCGTCAGTGGATTACCTAGAAATTAAAAGGGGAAGATACTGTTTGGGTGATTGTGGATCGCCTCACTAAAGTGACACACTTCTTGCCCATTAGATCCACAGACCAAGTCAGTAAACTAGGTGAGCTCTATGTGAAAGAAATTGTATGCCTTCATGGGGTACCTAAGATAATAGTGTCAGACCGAGACACTCATTTCACCTCATAATTTTGGAAGAGTCTATAAAAGGAACTAGGCACTACACTTACCATGAATATGACTTTCCACCCCTAGATAGACTGCCAATCAGAAAGAGTTATTCAGATGCTGGAAGACATGCTGAGGTCTTGCATCCTTGATTTCAAAGGGAACGAGAGTAAGTACGTGCACTTGGCAGAATTTGCCTATAACAATAGTTATTAGGCAAGTATAGGGATGGTTCCATAGGAAGCCCTCTATGGGAGGCCCTACAGATCACCAGCCTGTTGGGTTCAACTTGAGGACCACGTTCTTACTAGGCCAGATCTCATGCAGGATATGACCAATCAGGTGAAACAAATCCAGAAGCGTCTGACAACTGCACAAAGTAGATAGAAAAGCTATGCTGATAGGAGAAGAAGACCTCTAGAATTCCACTTAGGCGATAAAGTGTTCCTAAGGATCAGCCCTTAGAAGGGAATCAAATGATTTGAAATCAAAGAAAAACTAGCCCCACGATTCATTGGACCCTTCGAAATACTCAAAAAAATCAGCGAATGCGCCTACAAGTTAGACCTTCTAGTCGAATATCCTCAATCCACAATGTATTTCATGTATCAATGCTGCGAAAATACGAACCAGATCCCTCCCACATAATTCGATGGAAAGAAGTAGACATCCAAAATGATGCCACATATGAAGAAGTAGTGGTTAGGATTCTAGATCATAAGGTACAGAGTGTAACACCCCGTAACTTCGCGATCATGCCATGTCGTAAGCGAACAATAGTAAATGAGCTAATCGCTCGCTCGCGCTCGGGCGAAGGCGCGAGAGATGCGAAAAGGAAACCCGTTGTTTGACTGAAAAATAATAATATTAATAATAGCATGATAGAACCATAAATTGTGTTTTATAGATATGTATAATAATTAAAATAATTAATGTCTATTATGACTAGAAAAGAAAAAAATAATAAATAAATAAATATATACATTTTTGAAATAATATAATTTATGCCCAAGAAATAAAATGAATAGGTATAAGTTCACTTTAATTATGACAATGAAATATTTATTATTAACCGACATTAAATTAGTAACATTTACTATTTGTAACGTATATAATGTTTAAATAAATAAGTTGATAGCATTATTAATATATATATCTACAAGTTTATAATGTAATTAAATGTGCTTAGAAATTTACTATATATTAGGTTTTAAATAAATTGGTGTAAATTATACTAGAGTTCTATATATAAGGGAAATGATGATAATAAATTAAATAAACAAATAAGGTGAAATATATAAAATGGAACAATAGGTATAAAGTTATAAAATGGGAACAAGGGGGTGCGTGTGTTTAAACAAGAAAATTCGTTGGGACGGTGCGCGAAGCGTACTGAAGACGCCGGAACAGAAGAACCGACTGGAAGGATTCGGGGCGGTGTGTCGAAGAGTTTTCGAGAATAGTCGCGGCACCTATAAATAGAGCAGGGGAGCAAAGAGCGACGGAGGCATTGCAGCTGCTGTTGCTTGTGTTCGACAAACCATTGAAGAAGAAAGAAAAACGGTGTGCTGGTGAGAAAATGAAGGAGAAGAAAGCTGCAGAAATTGGAAACAGAGGAAGAGAAAAAGAAGATGACCGTGGGCGCTGCTGCAACTGAAAACAGGGGAGAGGATGGAAGCCAAGAACAGGCTACTGCGAATTGCAGCGTGTTGCTGCTACTCAGGCGCTGGCCGAAGAAGGAAGAAGGAGCACAAAAGAACTGAGGATCGGCTGGTTAGAAGATAGAGGCAGTTGCAGCAGCTGTTGAACGAAGATTGAAGAGGAAGGAGCTGTTGCTGCAATCGGGACGTGAAGAAAAGAAGATGTCCCAGCTGCAGGTGCGTGACGTGGTGCGAAGAACAGGGGACCGCTAAGTTTGCTACATCTCTGGTTTTGGAAAGAAGATGAAGCAGCTGCTTCAATAGGGGGATGCACGCTGCTGCTGTGATGGTTGCTAAATGAAAGGAAGAAGGAACGAAGAAGTGGAAACCGAGCAAGAGCACGGTGCTCTGTTTCAAGGACCGTTGCTGCTGCCGGAAAATGAAGTGGAAAATCGAATGAAGATGATGAAGAAGGCAACTGGAAGAAGATTGGTGATTTGAATCTGAGGGGAGTGTGCGTTGCTGCCATGGGAGATGCTAACAGGGGAAGAGATGGGATGCCATGACGCTAAGCCGGGAAGAAGAGCAGGAAACCAGAGAATGTTGCTGCTAGCGTCGCTGAGCTCAAGAAGAAAAAGAAGAAACAGGGCAGCTCGTCACTGCTGCTGCATGAACCGAGTGAAGCAGAGGGTTGCAGCAGAACGAGGCAGGAAGGATGATGGATTGTTGGGCGAACAGGAAAATGAAGTGCAACTGTTTATTTCATTTTGCAAGGTTGCTGTTCGTTCCATGTACGAAGTAGAGAGCCGTGAGCAGGCTGGGATCACGATCAAGAAGAAGAAGAGCGACTGCACTTGGGTTGGTGTGTGTTGCTCGGTGAAGAGAAGAAACGAGACGTGATTGAAGCTGTTGCATTGTCTGGTGTGTTGACCGAAAAATAAGGGTAAGAATTTAAACTACCCTAACTTTGTATTATCACATTTAAATACACTTACTTGGTAATCACCAGTAAGATAGGAAATTTTTATATAAATCTAGTTATATTATCATAAGATTAGTCCTTAAACTAGAAAAAATCAGATTGGTGATGAATAAATTGGGTATGAGGATTTAAGGAATTAGATTTAAGAATTCTTCGTAAATAAACACTAATTGGAATAAGAAATTTCAAATATTAGGATCAATGTATAATGGTACTTTAATAATTTAACGGTAAGTAGGAAAATTTCTAATACTTTGATTGATGAAATTTTAGTAATTAGTGTAATAATCCTCATCATTTTAAATTGAATTAGAATTATAGATGATCCGAAGAAATTAATTTAGATTAATTAGAATAATAAAATTCTCAAGAATAGTGTAATACAAAGAAGTTCAAATAAGACTAAGGATTTGATCGAATAGAAGTCTTATTTTGTTCGTAATTATTATAAACAATAATAACTTAATTGTAATAAAAAAAAGAGAAAATTATAGAATACTTAAATTATCAAGGACATAAAAGATCCCTAGAATTGTTTAATTCCTTATGAAAATTATTAGTAGGAAATTATAGGAATATTGCTTGAGATATTGTTACGTTACAATAATTTTTGCAGATAAAATTTCTAGGTCGATCGTTAGTTACGAGGAGATAAGAAATCGCCAAGAATTCAGGTGGGCGTGATTTTTTCTCTCACATGTATTATGCGGATTTAAAATTCAAGACATTTGTTTGAATAGATTCTAGGTTGTTAATATTTTTAGGAAATTTGAATTAAATTGTTGGTATTGTTGAATATTGTGTGATGACTAGTTTCTTAATCATGACATGTTTTTATATGAGACTATGCTCATGGATTTCATCGTTTGATCATCTATTTTACCATGTCAATGTTGGATATTATTTGTTTTGCTTGCTATTATATGAATGATGTTTGTGGTGTGATTGAATCAACTGTATTAATCTAAAAGAAGACGAAGGTTTATTAAGAATCCACGTACCGGTGCGATTGTCGAGCCGAAAGACGCATCGTAGGTATTCCCACCTTGGAGCTGCTTATGTCAGCTCGAAGTCTTTGGGAGATGACACGACTCCGTGGTTGGTATCTCTCTTGGATTGTGATACTGAGATACGATTGATTTTGGATGGTACCACCTGATGCCTCTATGATTACGATTAGATTGGATCACAGGGAATACCGAGAGGCATCTCAACCCTCTTCTGGTCTTAGACTCAGACTAAAACCAAATAAATGTTTGAAACGCTTAATGTTTGAAAGTGTTTGTAATGTTTTGGATTGGGTCTGTAATGCCTGTGATGTGTAGAAATGATCCACTGGGCTTTCGAGCTCACCCGTTATATTTTTTAGGTACACTTGGACGTAGGATCTATTAACCACGTCAGAAGACCCACACTTTGATTGGACACCTCGTGGAGAGGTCGTCGAGGATAGGTGATTGAGAAGTCTTGCTTTAGATATTTCACTGGATTATTGTAACATGTTTTCATTGGTTAAATTTCACTATTTCATATTTCGATGACTTTCCTCGTGTAATAAATTAGTTTAACTAAATAATTTGAAAAGTGTTTCCGCTGTTTTACTTAAGATTTATTTGAAGGACTTACGATGATTTTCTATATTGTACACGATATTTTTATGGATTGGAACTTGATAATTTGAAGAAAAAGATATTTTCGGCAGAAAAGAATTTTAGTAGCATCTCAATTTTCATCGGGCGACGATCCATACGTGCGGCAACGCGTGGACGGAGGTCCGGTCGAAAATTGAGGTGTTACACAGAGCCTGAGAACAAAAGATTTTTCCTTAGTCAAAGTTTTCTGGAAACACCATAGAATAAAAGAGGTTACTTGGGAACTAGAAAGTAAAATACAGAATAAGTACCCAAAACTTTTCACTAGAAGCAATCCATAAATAGACACTCAAATAATCTACTGATAGATTTCGAGGACGAAATCCCTTTTTAAGGGAAGTAGAATGTAATACCCCAAATTATTTTGTATATGAATGTAATTCATTAGAAACATGTATATTAGTCCGTGCCTATATATGTGCCACTTTATTAATCGGCGCATATACATATATATATCTATATATATATATATATATATATATATATATATATATATATATACATATACTGATAAATTTATTAATTGGCATAGAAGTATATATGGATAGACACCAATTAATATTAGGCATGTGGTAATATATGGATAAATATATTTAGTATGGGTATATGCACCATAATCTTCTCTATTAAAATAAGAAAAATAATATTTTGAATAATATATTTAGTATGATATTTTTGAAAATTAAACATACATACATAGAGGTACATGCGTAAATTATTAGTTAGAGGTATTTATGAAAAAAAATGATGATGGAAATAGATATAAAATTATACACGTGTATATATATATATATATAAGTTAAAAAAAATGAAAAAAATACAATTGGCGCATGGGCCCAAGGCCCATATGCCAAACACAAGACAGGGCGGACTGGGCCGCACGCGCACAGGCCCGTGCGCACCAGAACAAATAAAAAAATTTCTTTTTTTGGAAAAAAGGATGAAAGAAATACAAAAAAATTTGAAAAAAACTCGAAAAAATATGGAAAAAAATCTTAAATTATAAATTTCAAACCCTAGCTACCCCAACTAAACATAAATGAAAATTTTCCTGATTTGGAAGACAAAAAATGATGAATCTAATCCTCAGAGACTCTATATAAACTCTCATACCCTAACCATTTCACTTATCCCAGAACAAGAGTTGAAATTCCTCTTGCTCTCTCTTTGCCTCTTTCTTGGCACCTCAGTCTTTTTTTTTTCTTAAGCTATTTTAAATAACTTGCGAGGTAGTGGCAACGAAGTGCTACACAATTTATGAAGTGTTCTCGAGGTGAATTTCTTTCCTTTTTTTTAATTTATTATTTTGATTTAAATAATGTTTGCTTGTTTTATTAGTTTGATTTTATTCTTGTCCTTTGTATTTATATTATTCGATTATTATATTGCTTATGACCAAGAGAGTATGCTCTGTAATTGTGTCTTGTACGATCTTCTACATAAAAAATCAAAAGTCAATATGAATGTTATACTGTTAGAGCTATTATTTATCAATATACTGTTTATGACCAAGAGAGTATGCTTTGTAGTTGCATCTTGTATGATCTTCTACATCAGAAATCGAAAGTCAATGTTCATGTTATACTGTTTGAGTGTTTAAATATTGTTGAAATATTTATTTATTATACCATTGCACACATAAATAAGATTAAACAAAGATTTCAACCATGTCCCGGTACGGGGGACTTTCTGTGTTCCACGTAGAATTGGAACTGGCTATCAATACCGACACCATAATAGAACGTGTAACACCCCAACCCCCGTATCTTTAAGCATTGGACACGACCACCATTCTCTTGACAGTGGGCTAAACCAAACAGTGGGCCGGGCCGGTATTACTTTACAAGTGACACACACTTGACTTTTTATTTCAATTATTTCATGCATTAATTGTATTTAACAGAACATAACTTAAATTTAAGAATTTAATCAGGCAATAGTAAAAGAAATAACTGAAATTCATAAACGCAATTAATTAAATAAAATTGAGTACATGATTAAAAATTATTACAGCAGAAGTCTTAAAACTTGAGCAACAAGCCCTTACATAAAAATTAGAAACCTTTTAAAAAAAAAGCCTAACTAATATTCATGGTTTTCATATAAATCAAATACCTGAGAAATAGAAGGAAGAGGTGAACACATAGCCCAGTGGATCTTTCTAAACATCTAAATCATTATTTCAATTCAAACAAACCAAGCATATCAAAAACTTTTGTAGATTAGGCGATTCAAACAATGTCTTATTTATGGTTGACATTCGGACCGAAAGATGTTAATTTCTGTGTTCCACATCGTTGGGAGAGAGAATTACTCTTGGAAACTCAAACCCCATATCTATCAAGTGGGATCACTCTTGGAAACCCAGTTCAAATTCATCAAAGGTAAATCGGCAAGCCGGGTCGGGGGTGGAACACACACGATGACATCTATCCCGCGCCTATCATCGCACCGGTACATGGATTGAATTATTATTTAATATTTTCTTAGTGATAAAACACACAATATCGGATTAAACCATCGATGCAACATATACAAAACATGAATCATTAAATATTCATGACACGATTCATGTATAACATGCATCAATAATCTTAATTTCTAAACATGCATCACATGTATATTCATGGCACATCAAATAAATAAAGCATGCATATTAAAATATATATTCAATCAATCATCTTCAAAACATCATCACACATGCAAGACTTATTCAAATTAAAATAAAGAAGTAGAAGTTAGAAGTCGCTTCTACCTTAAATACGTCTCTTCTGCACGCCTCTGAAATCCGACAGAGTTCCGTTGCTTCAAGTCTTCCAAACACTCAAGAACTCTCAAGAATACTCAAGAACACTCAAGAACACTTAAGAACACTCAAGAATAGTTCAAGATCACTCAAGAATTAAAGGGATTGCCAAAAAGAAGGCTAGAGAGATTCAAGAGGGACTAGTATGCTCTTGAATTGGGATGAGATGAATTGTGAGCATGGGGGTGTTTATATAGAGTTTAAATTTTGAAGAAATGGCAAGTTTGTAGCTCAATGGTAGTGGATGTTGCAAGAACAATGTACTTGTCCCCTAGGTCATGGGTTCAAAACTCCACGAAGGTGAAATAAAATCCCAGGGGGAAATAGTATCTTGTGAGTGACACGCCATGACGTGGGTCGTACAACGTGGGTAAGAGTCCCGGTAGGATTTTTGGTGGGTGTTATAGAACGGGTTTCAGGAATGATCCCACTAGAGATGGGTTTGAGTTTCAGAATTGATCTTTCTCCCTAGATTTGGAGTACAGAGGTTATTCCCGTTCGCTCTAAATTACGACTGAACAATATATTGTTTGAATCGATTTAATCCCTGGAAGTATTTGATATGCATGTATTATTTGGTTGAAATAATGAATTAAATAGATGGAATGAGTCACTGGACTTTTTAGCTCACCCCCTATTTTTCACATTTCAGGGAATTAATTTATCAGCTCACATGGGAGATTTTTTTTTTATTAAGAAATTTTTTTATTTCATTATAGGGCATGTGGGCCCAAGAAAAATTATTATTTTTAGTTTTGAATTTATTTTCTCAATAATGGATCATTGTACTCAAAATCTTAGAAAAAATAAATAAAGAATTTTATTTATGAGGCTATGAATTATTTTTGTACATAGACTTAAATACACAATAAGTCTCTTAGAAAGAAGAACGTAGTGCGGGCCCATCTCTCGAATGACCCAAGATTATTGATCAAAGAAAATTAGACCGTTAGATGACGTGGATGATAGGACTTGGGAGGTGGGGTGTTACATTGATGGATATAGATTGTGTCAAACTTTCTCCAAAAGTTTGATATATGAATGCTATATTGCTTCCTTGAGACATTGCTTGATTTGTAGTTTCTAATGATGAACTTGGCATGGCGTTAGCGTTCAAAGCTCTGATAGCAAGTGAGAAAACATCAAGACAGATAATAAAGAAAATAGAAACCAGAAATGAAAAAAAACATAGAACAGAAAAATAGAACTTCAATTCTATCTCTAGAATCTTATTCAAAATCAAGAAGATGCAATATACTCCATTGTCTATTACATTTATAGGAACAGAGAGAGATAGAAACTGTAAATAGTCTCTCAAATGTTCTCTGTAACTACTTCTATAATTGTTTGTAACCACATGAAAGGAAAGCTCCACTGTTGAGCTTGTGCAGGAACTAATGTGTAGTTCTCACATCTTTAGTGCATTTTTAATGGGGTGAAATGCTCAAAACCCCCTCACCTTTTTTTTTTTTTTGTCTTTTTAATAAATCTAAGCACCATGCTGCACAGTGTGCAACATACCATAGTTTTGTTTGAAAAAAAATATGTAGAGGTAACAATTAATAATAAACTTAATAAAAGTAATAATATAAGAAAACAAGTACGCAGGTGCATTATGATACATGACATGATTACACAATGCAAATACCATATATTTTCATCATGTTCAAACCACTTGGGGAATAGCATTTTTTTTGGGTGTGAAGAGTGTTATTATCTTTTTTCATCTACTAATTTTTATGTGTCATACATTTCATGAGTGTCACCCTCTCATTCTAGTAAGTAAATAGTAACGAAAGACCAAAAAAGGGTACCATTATATACTCATAATAATACATATAGTCGCACGTAATTGCAATTGTCCGCGGTTAAATACCAACAGGTTACATGATTTTCATCGAATGACAATTCGATGAATACGATTAAATAACTAGTTTGGATTACATGCCTTGTCTCATTATTGGATAAACGCACGGAGCAAATTGCGAGTGACTAACAGTTAGCAGCATATGTTTATATTGTGGAATGTTCAAGATGTGCCCACTTAATTTCTCATAGATATTTCTTTAATCGAAACGAAAATGTTTCAATTGGATACAGCTACCCGTAACTAACTGGCCTGCCAATTCGTTTCATGTGGTTGGTAAACATTTAAAAGTGCCACGTCATCAAAGATGGCTTTTATAACAATATATGCTCCATTTTGCATGTAATAAGAGCAAAGTCATTTTGGACTTGGCGAAGTTCTCAAATTGCAAGCCTCTTGCACACAAAACTCAAAAGAAATGTGATAACATGACAACCGCATTATAGAAATTCTTTCTTTAGATAACATCTTAGACTCTAATAGGAAGTAGTAATTCGAGGATCATAACATCCATAATGATGGCTTCTTAAGCTTATTATCTTTCCATCCCCAACATTTGTAGACCTTGAAATATTTGCAACATAACTATTTTGGAATTTGGTGGCCTGGACAAATCATAGAGCCCTCATCGTTCTCTCTATGAGAATGTGTAGCATGCATGCTATTGGTTTTAGAACATTATCATCTTTTATTTGCCTGTGGAGTTCTTTGCTTTTATTCATGCCTAACAAATCTGTTTGTGCTTTTGAGGATGACATTAAAATCTCCGCCGAGCTTGAGCTTCAGCTTGTACCATAATAATAATCGAAGAAATATACTTTTCTGTCTAATTTAATTGATTTGTAGAACCTTTCTTCTTACCTCTACGAGAATGTTTTCCCGTAATGGTATTGGTGAACCCCTTTATTCTCATTTACTATTAAATTTATAACTCATGCTATACATATGTAATCCCATGACAAGTAAGGTGTGTGATCCGTATAACATTATCTTGCTCTTTAACCTCTTCAAGCATGTATGGTCATATTGCATATATGGCATGCCCACCTTGACAAAATTTCATATACAGAAAAATGATTAATTGCCCATAACATGCCTGCATATGGCTGGAATATTTGTTGAGTAAATGCATCAAAATTCAATGTTCTTTTGTCCAAAACTCTTTTTAACTCATCAAAGTTTGTAAATTCCTTTCTTAGTGCCTTTGGACTCGGTATTAATAATGATTGCATATAAAAAAAGAAGGATCTTTCGTATAGTTCCATCGTGGCATGTTATATGAATTAAGATCACAAGCCACATACTACATGAGACACTTGTGAACAAAATAAGTTGAAGCCATTAGTTGTTAGACCAAATCATATATTTTTACAATAACTAGGAAACCACTCATATTGGGAATCAAATTCTTTCAAGACGCTTGAGTCAATAGGCTGTGAGACCCTACTTCAAAGCTTCAGGTATGGATCTCTATTTCTCATGGTACCATCTAATATCCTCAACGTCATGTCATGATAAGTACAAAAATTGAAATCTCGAGTCATAAAAAAGTAATGCAATACCTTATGTAGGGACCAAGAAGTAGTGATGGATAACACATATATATATATATATATATATATATAGGGAGAGAGAGAGAGAGATAATCAGGTGCAACAACAAATAAATACAGAGTGCATGAAAAGAAAGGAAAGACAAGAGTTAGTTACACAGTTTAGCCAATGCCTATATCTGTGGCGTCTCGCCTAGATAAAAATTTTTACTATGAACAAACTGTACAACTATTATAACTAGACTAACACGATAATCGAAAACACTAATCACTACAAGAAATTGATGATACAACAACGTAAATTCGACAATGTGCATCAACGACTGTTTTAATAGAAGGCATACAATAATGTTCATAAAATGTTTGTTATAAAATTGCTTATGTAAAATGTGTACAACAACATTCACCATGGAACATTGTTGAAAATGCCCTTACAATGAGCAGACGAATGTTATTCTATGTTATTACAAAAATCGTAGTTGCTCGTTGTCGAATGACACCTTTTACAACGTTCGTTAGTCGACTGTTGTTAAAAAAACGTAAGTTATTACAATATTCATTCGTGAACGTTGTCTATAGCCATCTATAACAACGTTTTATTTTTAGTTATAAACATATTGCGTTATATACATACATTATTTATATGTTATACCTATATAATACCACTAATGCATGAATAATGGTATAACCTGTGAATGGTGGTATAATGTAGGCATAACGATTGAATAATGTGCGTATAAAGATGTAGGCATAACAATAGAATAATGTGTGAATAATGGTATAACTCGTGAATAGTGGTATAATGTAGGTATAACGCTAGAATAATGCACGTATAAAAATGTAGGGATATGAATTGAATATTGCGTGAATAATATATATGGTATATATAACACATGAAATGTGATATAATGTAAGAATAAATATTGAATAATACGCGTATAAAAATCTAGTGATAACAATCGAATAATTAATTCATGAATGATGATATACATATGACCAGTAAAATGTAGTATAATGTAGGGATAAATATCGGCGTGTATAAAAATCTAGCAATAACAATTGAATAATGCGTGAATAATGATATAAATAACCAGTAAAATATTGTATAATGTAGAGATAAAGATTGAATAATGTCCATATAAAAATCTAGCGATAACGATCGAATAATGCATGAATAATTGTATATATAACCCATGAAATGTGGTATAATGTGGGGATAAAAATCAAATAATGTGCGTATAAACATATAGCGATAATGATCGAATAATGCGTGTATGATGATATATATAACCCATAAAATATAGTATAACATAAGGATAAAGATCGAATAATATGTGTATAAAAATCTAGCGATAACGATCGAATAATGCGTGAATAATTGTATATATAACCCACAAAATGTGATATAATATAGGGATAAAAAATCAAATAATTCACCTATAAACATATAGCGATAACGATCGAATAATTTACGTATAAAAATTGTTCTCTTGGTCAATATACCTTACGAAAATGCGTGAATAATTAATAGTATAACCTAGGTATACCATGTGAATAATACGTGTATAAAAAGAACATCTTTCAATTGCCTAAATGATGTTTAAATATATGTATAATGTAAGTATAACATATGAATAAAGCATGAATAATCCAGCCGATATAAATGAATAACGCGCAAATAATAGTAGAATAATGTATGTATAACAAACCAATCGAGAATAATTCTTGAATAGTGGAATAATGTAGGTATCACGACCAAATAATGCAGGTATAAATATTTTTCGTTTGGTTAATATACCTTACGAATAACGAGTGAATAGTGGTATAATCAAAGTATACTATATGAATAATGCGCGTATAATATTTAATCATTCAATTGCATGAATAATGCGTAAATAATGGTATAACATAGGTATACCATGTGGATAATGTGTATCTATAAAACGAATAAAATACGTTCAACTTAAGAATAATGTGTGTATAAAATTGAGATCCGTGCTTCAGAATTGATCGCTTGTATCATTTTTGAATAAAATCAGTATAACAAAGTTCACATATAAATAACATTATTCATGGATGATTAAAAAATACAACAATATGCCCCAAAAGACAAAATAAAATGACAAAATTCAAATGAAAAATAGTTGAGCTTGTTATAAATGAACTATAATCGTGATCAAATGATACATATCTAAAATATTAAAAATGGTATTACACATTGTCCTTGAAAAATTGTGATGCAAGATATGACAACCTAGCTTCTTCCATTCTTCACTTCTTTAAGACCCACTATGATTGGATTTTAAAGTTAACATTGAATCGACCTGATCTTTCAACATCACTCTTGGTGCTTTCATTCTGCTTCATTCTACCATGCAAGTACAGATTAATAGCCACCATTTTCCTGTAGCTCACCACGTCAAAAACATGTGGAATTTCCTTTTCGATGGCAAAACATTCAGCAAAATAAACACATGAACATTCCACAATCACACTCTTCTTGCTCTGGTAGATTATCAACCACTTGCACCTTGAATGACTCTCTCCTAGGTTTATCCTTTCGGTCAACTTTCTATTCGTAAAATTCAATCATCTCGAGATAAAAAAGAAGAATGGTGGAATAAGCTTGAACTAGTTCTGTTAACGCAACATCAATAGTAGGAGTACGCAGGGAATTGTAAACATATATGCAACCCTCGTGAATACTGATACAACTGAGGATCTAGTGGAACATAGCCACAACATTAATAGGAAAAATGACGTAGTCAACATCAAACCACGGAGTGTTGCAGTACATGTAGTGCCATAGCATATATTCTATAATTACCAATCTCATCCCCTAACATAGATGAATCCTTCTCTTTTTCGAATCTTCGATAAATAGATTACAACTTTTGATTGAAAAAGTTGTCCGTTGTTGTACACTTGATCTTAATCGATTCGTCATACTTGCTTGTTTTGCGCAAGTAATAGAACATAACATCTACATGCTGCTAATACAAAATTTCGAAATTACTATAAAAGATTTGGGTCATGAATAAAAATTGTATAAACATGAAACATTCAAAACATAATAAGTATGTTGTTTATATAACATCTCATTATACTGAGTAAACATAATAGAGTTTAAGAACATGTTACATAGATGATATTGGTATCATATCAATATAATATGTATACTAAACAACATAACATAATTTAAGGATATGGAATATATAGGTGAAATTGATATCATATCAGTATAATATGTGTATACAGACATTGCAAAGTGTTTAAAACCCTATATTTTGGTATTATGTTGGTATATTATCAATATAATATCTGTAAGCAATAATATCAAGTGCACATACATGTTGTTAAGTAATGGACATACAATAACAACCACTTGACCGTTGTTGAAAGGTTAAAAAGTTAGGGTTTCTATAACGTTGCCCATTGTTATAACACGTTTGCAACAACAGGGACGATGACCGTTGTCGAATATGTCTTAAAAGATTGAAGCATTTAACAACATGTGAACATTATTGTAACCTCAGTTTTTAAACTGATACACAACACATTACAACAACAGACTCGTGACCATTGTTAAAGGTTTGGGTTTTCACAACATGCGCCTGTTGTTATAACATTTCTACAACAACAGGCATAGTGACCGTTTTTGAATATGTGTTTAAAGATTGAATCATTTAACAAAAGGCAAACGTTGTTGTAACTCACTCTTAGACCGATACACAACGCTTTACAACAACAGACTGGTGATCATTGTTAAAAATAGTTGGCCGTTTAACAACACCCTGATCGACAACATTACCATAAATGTTGTCGTATGGGTATAACAATGAACATTGCACATTGTTGTAGGTGTCATTTCTTGTAGTGAATGCTACACTTTGCAACTAGGTTCTTGTAAAAACAAAACAAGTACCATACAACCTTGTGAAACCGAGACAATTGCCTTGGTCTTTGAGATCGACAGTAGACTTTCATAATCCTGATCAGCCACTAGTAATCATTCAAAGCATGTCACGTTGAATTAGAACAATTACACTCAAGTTTACAACCTCACTCTTAACAAAATTACAAGATCACTCACAAATACTTAATGAAAATAATGAACTTTTCAGGTTGAATACAAGAGATTCTAAACAATACATTGACAGATCTTCACGTTATTGTGGGATGATTGAAAACAAGAAATTTTTTTTTCAAATCCCAATTTTTCCACTTCATATTTTCGAACAAGAAAAAAAAGATTTGAACAAAAAGAAATCTAGTAGAAAATATAAGAAATCTCTTCAATATTTTTTCCCAAGAAGCAATATCATAAAAAAAGAAAAATAAAATATAAAACAAAATATAAAATATTAAATTCTCATTAATAGTAAGAAAAATGATACAAAGAAAGAAAATGCACGCACATCTAATGCAAAGTGATAAAAGAATTAAATTGAGTGATTTTTTTTATTGATTGATAAACTTACAATGAATATAAATAGATAAATTCCTAAGCATATAAATGAAAATTACAAACACAGAAATATAGAAGATGAAAGTAGATATTATGAATATATAGTATATTATAATATCTTATTTATATGGTATAAGATATTAAAATATTTCATATATATATATAGTAAAATCTCCTCAAACTTAAGATAGTAAAGAAAAAACCAACTTGAGTTTGTCAACTAAATCTCAATGTCGGCCGGCAATAGAAGCAAATGCACAGGTAGTGACATAAGTAGATTGAAGGAGAAGCAAGTGCAACAATAGCACATAATAAAAAATGAAACACGACAATAATCAACGGTACTGTGATAGAAATATGTGTGAGCAACAACATGCGAATGACATAGAATAGCTGTAATAGTGGCATAAAATAACTTGCAAATAGCATAGAACAACCATGAATGACTTAAAATAACCTACAAATGGCATAGAATAGTTGTGAATGCATAGAACAACCTACAAATGGCATAGAGCAGCCACAAATGGCTTATAACAACCTACAAATGAAATAAAACTATCATGAATAGCATTGAACAACAACTAATGGCTTAAAACAACCTACAAATGATATAAAATAGTCGTGAATGACATAGAACATTCAACAAATAGCATAGAACAACTGTGAATGGTATAGAATAGCTGAAAATGGTATATAAAAACAACGAATATCATAAACAACAAAAAGAAAGGCAACACAACAACAACTTGAAGCATAAACTTAGCAACAGTGCATGGTAGATCATAACGAACAAAAAAACAAAGGTAGATTTGTATCAGACAACGGTTGTGAGCGAGGTAGTAGTAGCAAGGGGGTGTCAACAAAAACTGCAATGGTGGCAACAAAACAAAGCAACATTGCAACACATGTTATGTAGATCTTACTTGTTCTTTTGCAGGCAATGCTTTCAGCTGACCACTCGCCAACTAAACACAGGAAAACCAAAAGAACGAAAATATTTAATAAAGATACCATTACAAAAGAATTGAATTGATATATTATTTATTGATGAACTTACAATAAGTATAAACAGATAAACTCCTAAGCATATAAATAAAAAACTACAAACTTAAAAATATAGAATATGAAATATATATTACGAATATATAGTGTATTATAACATCTTATTTATATGGTATAAGATATCATAATATTTCATTAATATATATATATATATATATATAGGAACACTAAGTATGTGCCATTTTGATCAATGCACAAGCTATGGTTTGTGCTGTCTCCAAACTCTTCTTTCCCCCCAAATAAATGCTCCAAATATGGACGCTTTTGTGCCAGTTTTTCTTTTCTTTTCTTTCTTTTAAGGGATGAGGTCGTGCTCAAGGCAAAAAAAATGAAAAAGTCAAACTAGTTTATGAGAGCTAAACCAAACAAACAACAAAAAGACTTTTAAGTAGAGAAGCAGAAACAAGAACGAATTCTTATCGCCACTACCAACATTCAAAGCAACAAGAGATGAGACAAAAACAAAAGAAGCTGAAAAACCGACACTACCAACACGTGAAGCATGCGGCACCCCAACTTCATTTCTGCCATTTTCATCGGTTCATAAACTAAAGCTGGTGCTTTCCTTTTGGTACTCTTTTTCACACTCCAAATATGGATGAAAAAAAAAAAACGAAAACAAAAGGCGAAGTGCTTTCTATTTGGGAAATTCATTGAAATGAAAAAAGCCATTGCCCTTTTTCTGATATACGTGATGCTACTAATATGTGGGGGGAAAGGAAATACAACATAGAAAGGTTGGTTTTACCTCTGCGTTTTATGAGGTTCCTCGACACCCGTGCCTCTTCCTTCACATAATGCAACCACGATGAAGTAAAAAAAAAACCAGTGAATATCGTAATATGTTCAACTTTGAAATAGTTACATTAGAAGGTAAAATTAGGGTAAAGTAAAAAAGAAAAAGTTTAGCACATATACCCGAGACATTTTCTTTGCCATTTCCACAGCAACACACTTAGTTGTGATTTCTCTTTTTATTAGACAAAGCATCAGCAAGGAAATTCATCCAAGGTGGCGAAACATAATAATAATAATAATAATAATAATAATAATAATGTAATTATTATTGTTATTATTTTTGTAAACCAATTATTTACTTTAACAAGGTTTGTCACTCATCGTTTTCTCACCTATCAAGACGTGCGCGGCCATATATAACAGAACTTTTCAGATCTCGTTCTCTTGTTGTGTACTGTAATTAAGCCACTGCAATGTTTAAAACTGATTAAATAGTAATCAGTTTCATAACTGGAGAGATCTGTTTATGTATTCAATGCCTTCCTTGTGCTAAAAGGTTTGGACCATAGATATGGCCTTAAACCTCCTGGAGTCATCGTACTAGTATTTATTAATCTAGTACACAGACTTGTTTGTTATAAATAACCTTTTCACCTTTTAGGGCATCTTCAATGCTTCCACTCAATAAATCCTTCACATCATCAATTTCATCATCCACGTCATCAGACTGTACTGTATGGGTCCCACAATCACATCAATTCATTAAATACACAAATCATAATATTTTATTTATAAAATATAAATTTTTTAAAAATACCTATTATTTACATTTAAATTAAAATATATATAATTATTTAAATTTATATAAAAATTATATCTTTAATAATTCTTTATTTAAAATTTACTTTTCTAAAAAATAATTAAAAATATTCATTTTTAAATGTTACTAATTGTTATTTTACAATATTTTATTTTTAAAAAATAACTATTATTCACATTTAAATTAAAAATATAAATAATTAATTTAATTTATATAAAAGATTATATTGTTTATAATTAAATATTTAAAAATTCATTTTTAAATAAATTTTTTAAATCTTACTATTCGTTATTTTAAATAGTGATTTAAATAATTATATATATTATTTATTTTTAAAACTAATGATTTATATATATATAGTTATGTATATAGTTATATATATAGTTATGTATATATTTATAAATATAGTTATATATAGTTATGTATATATATATATATATATATATATATATATATGTATATATATATTGGGCACTGCAACTGCATCGCGTCGTTTTAAAAAAAATAAAAATATAAAAAAAAAAGTTTAGTGAGCGCTCGGTGAAATTCATCTGTGTCAGACACCCAACAACAGGCGTTTGACACAGAAGGGGGCTATTGAGTGCCAGCTTGGCGCTCAATAGCCCCCCATTGGAGATGCCCTTAGTAACATGGCCAACTCTTAAGTCTAATTACTGGAAAGAGATTTCCCATAATCCTTCGTTATAAGCTCTTATTTGATGGCCTCCTCAAACTCCTAGAAAAATAGTCGACTAATGAAGATATCAAAATACAACAGAAAGTAACAATGATATACAAAGTAACTATAATCGTCGATTGAGGCTAAAGTTTTACTTTATCTCCTGAAAATAATGATATCCCGGTAATGACACTTGTCTCCCTATATACAAGAATTTCTTTTTAAATGACAGTAACACTTTAGATCACTAGAAGTATTGTTGGACCAAAGTTATCATACTCAAGTCACAAATAAAACATAATGTTTATTACAAACTTAGAGTGAGAGAAAGATATCAGTTTTTTATAATTTTTGGGATGAAAAAAAAAATCAAAGAATGGGGTTTCTTCTTTATAGTGATTTCGTGGCTTATCATGGTACTTATTCATACACCGTTATATTACATCTTTTGGCCTCTAGATGTGTCTTATTGTACACCGTTGGATCGCGCCATTTAGATTTTGATTGCGATCTAATGATTCCAATCATAACGCTAAGTTCGGTTGCTCGGTTCACGCCTTTGGGCCTTTTATGACTAAACTTTTATTTGCCTTTTGAAAATTTCCCTTTTCAATTTGTGTATAAGCAACTTTGAAACAAATTAATATCCATCATCTCAATCCTAGCACCTTCCCCTGTGTATCTATATTTTGTATAATAGCGATAGCATATGTAATCACTAGTATTATATATAAAGAGATCTATTTCTCTTAGGTTGGGTAATCCTTATTGTTCCCTTTGATACTTTCAAAGTATCATTTTCAAAAATAGATGAATAAGCATTACTCCCTAACTACCCAAATATATAAATCAAAATTTTCTTCAAACTAGACGCGCCTCACATTATTTAGTTTTCACACAACCCTAAAGCCAAATTAGCACACTGCTTTTGCCAAAAACATTGTATGCACAATCATCACTAGACATGTAGTTCTGAAACAAATCTATTACAGGTAACATGAAATGACGTCCTTAATAAACTAACACTGAAAATATCATCTTGTTTTTCAAAAATAAACAAAGATATCTTCTAAGTAAAAACTATATTTTTATTATTTTTTTCCTCAACACTTTTCTTTAGAGCTACTTTCCATATTCAATTTTGATCCAAAAGAAAAGAATTTTTACCTTTACTTCTAAGCTCCTCGATTATAATCAAGTTGTTCACTTCTAAAAAATCCTTAGTTTACTTCACCTCAAATGAATTCTAAATTATTTGGAACAACAAACTTAGTATTTAGCAATGAAAATATTCGTTACTAAACACTAATTTTCTGTTGCTAAAACTTTTTAGCAAAAAAAATTTTGTCGCTATGTTTTGTTACTAATAGTGCATGATAGTCATAAATTCGCAACAAATAATTAATTCGTTGCTAATAGCTTATTTAGCAACAAAAATATTTTGTTGCTAAAAAACATCTATAACCACAATTTATTTCGTTGCTAAAAGTTTATTTTAGCAACAAATTAATTTGTTGCAAAATTAAAATTTTAGCAACAAAATTTTTATACTTTATCAACAATAATTTTTGTTGCTAAATTATGTGATTAGCAATAATATTTGTTATTTAGTTGCTTCAACAACAAGAAAATAAGCTATAAAATGAACAAATTTCTTTTGTAATAATTTATATATTCATAACAATAATAATACACATAAATTTAATATACACAAATAGCTAAATTTTTAAATAAATTGAAATCTGTGAGTCGTAGTAAGAAATGATCTAATTTAGTGATGATCAATCATATTTGGCAAGAACATCACATGTCAGTGCTCTTTCCTTTGTGAAGTCCTGGTAGGTGGCACATGTAACAAGATATCTGATACCACGATTAGATTACAAAATTGTTCGCCATATAATACACAATACCTGAATATACACAATGCTAGACATTAGCATGTGCTACTGCCTACTGTTAATTAAAATTTAAAAAGCTTGATACCTGTGGTAAGATACTCATACCCTATCTGCTAGTGTAAATTAGCAAAATATACAGAAGGCAGTAGCAAGTGCTACTGCCTACTATAACAGGAGTTTCAAATGTGGCAGGACACACTTGATACTCCATCAAGCATAGAAGCTGATTGTTAGATTTTAAATATCAGACAATTAATTTTTATTATTATCATAGAAGCTTTGCCCGTAGTTGCAGTAGAGAAACAAAAAAAGCCAAATATTAAAAAAAGTTGACATAATTGGATTGAGAGAGGGAGAAAATTCGGTCAGTAACACATACCCTATCTGTAGAACATTCAACTTATTACCGTTCTTGATGAGTGCGAGCTAGAACTCTTCCTATTTAACAAAATGGAATATGAACTTATCTCACTTGCATGATTAAATACATAAATCATTTAGGTAAATCTTAAGGTTGGTGCAATACAAAATCAACAACTTTAGCTTTAGAAGCTAAATGGACGTACTTTGTGAATAAGCTCATCATCAATTATGGAACTGCTCGCTTAGTTTCTTAAAAAGTTTCTAACAAATATGTCAGGAGCATCTTCAAACCTTGTTTCCATGGCATCCATCTGACAAAAAACATGAAGACTTCTTCAACCACCCAGTAATGATTCAATCTATAGTTTATGGGAAATGTTGATCTTTTAACTACAAAAATTTTGATCTTTTTCAAAATATTTTTCCATTTGGTTTTCACAAGCATTCTTTGTTCGCATTTTGTATGTCATGCCAAATGCAAAAGAAAATGAGAAGTAGTACAAAAAATTTCAAGAAGAGTAATAAATTTACACAACAATGTCCAATACACAAAACAAGCGAAAGACCTACTCGAGAAATATAAAAATGAAACTGTGGTTCATAAGAAAAGTACCTTCAATGTAGAGTCCTTGCTCTTGCTTAATAGGAGTCTACTGTCAGCAGACCAACTGCAAAGTAATAATAAAGTAGATAAAACAAATGAAGATAAAAAAAAGTAGGGATAGAATAATAGCTGTAAGTAGAACCATTTCAAATTTTCCTGTACTCCCATTCCAAAGCTTTACAGATTTGTCAAATGAGGCACTTGTTATCCATTGTCCATCAGGTGAAAAGTAGACATGGTTTACAAGCTATTCAAAAGAGTGAGTTTTTAAGTAAAAACATCCAACTTAGAATAAAAACTACTTATCAAATGTATGTTTGTAGTTATAAGAAGCTATAATCTTTTTAATAATCTTGATTCATTATGTTTCATTCCTCTTCCTATACCATTGTAGTTAATTGTTAATACATCACTTTTCTTAATAGGTACCATTAAAGGAAACTAAATTGGAAAGACCCAAGAAAACTCCTATCTAACGGGTGAGTTCTCATCATCAACTTTAAATTGGAGACAACCTGGTTAAAACATAACTCTGGCACTATCAGAAGTCATCTCCAAATTATGCCATCCCAGTTGAAAGGGAAAAGCAAACTACACAAGTTTCATAATCTATCATCACTACCTTAAAAAGTATACATAAATTGGAAAGAAATTTACATGATTGGTTTGTTTAGTGGAAGTAAAAGTTGACCAGCTGAAGACAATAAAACATCACACAAAGAAATAAAAACAAAAGATAATAGAATAGAAATTTGTAACACCCCAATTTTCGGCCGGACCTCCGTTCACGTGTGGATCATCGCTCGTTGAAAATCGAGATGCTACTTAAATTCTTCTTCTGTCAAAATCTTTTTCTTCAAAATCATTTTCATAACAATTTGTTCTCAAGTCAATGTCTGGATAGATGTTTTAAAACGAAACAAAAGATCAAAATAATTTCTCTATGTATTCACCGAATTTCTCAAGACAATTCATAAATAATGCAGCGGAAATACTTAAAACTGGTATTAAAACATAAATGTTAAATGTAAAATATTTCACAAATTTAATCAACTAAATTTAAAATCAAATGGATACATGAAATCATTTCGAAAAGATTAACAAAATATCACTTCCAATACCACCTATCCCAGACTACCTCCCCGTGAGGTGTCCAACCAAAGTGCGAATCTTCTGATGTATGTTACCGTATTCTAAGTCCACGTGTACCTGAAAGATAGAAATGAGAGTGAGCTCGAAAGCCCAGTGGATCGATCCTACATATCACATGCATTATACAGGCCTAATCCAAAACATTACAAACACTTTCAAACATTAGGCATTTTAAACATTCATTTAGTTTTAGTTGAAATCTAAGACTGGAAGAGGGTTGAGATGCCTCTCGGTATTTCCTGTGATCCAATCTAATCATAATCATAGAGGCCTTAGGTATTGGTACCATTTAAAATCAGTCATATCTCAGTATCACAGTCTAAGAGAGAGTATTTATCATGAATCGTACCGTCTCCCAAAGACTTTAAGCTATCACAGGCAGCTCCGGGTGGAAATACCTACGATCTACCTTGTGGCTTGTCAATCGAATCGGTACGTGGATTCTTAGTAAACCATCGTCTTATTTTTGTTTTACAAATAATCTAAATCATAATAAGCATCATACAATACACTAGAAAATATAATCCCACTATGCAAGTAATTCAACATGATAAGATGCGTGAGTAAACAATGAGATCTAAATGCATAATTTCTTATTCAAGCATGCCATAATTTGGGTAAATCCAAATGCAAGATTATGTCATGAACTAATTACGCATGGATTAAGTAATTCATCATACATCACATGTAACACTTCGTATTTTAATTAGACACGTAAATTAATTTAAATAGAAATAAATGAGTATAAATATACGTATTGGTACGAAGTACATGTGTATTACACACATATATTAAAAATATACATT
>JAJIYU010002234.1:0-31243 GCA_030144865.1 Tinospora cordifolia | reverse complement strand
ATCAATGCTTGACTTAACTACAAACATAGAATCAACACACAACCAACTCCAACTAATTTTTTCCCAACAGAAATAAGCAAAGTTCTCATTAAAAAAAAAAAACAAACAAAACAAAACAAAACAAAAGTTCTTGTCAACCAATGTCACGTAATTTTGTTTTTTATTCACCATGCTAAGCAGGACCATAATGGAACCCTTGGAATATCACTAAATCTCTCCAAGAGTTCTCACTTCTCAGATTGAATTAATTACATTTTTTAAGAAAGCAAATGAGTAACTGAACAAATTGGATGGAGTGGGGATTCAATACACACAAAATAGAAATAACCCTTTAGCATCTTACAAGATCTTATGACTGGAAGTATGGTATATTCCTACATGTAAAGAACGTAATATCACTACATAGTTTTAAGGCTAAAATAGCTCAAACCGTTAACAGTCATGCGGGAAAAAGTGCAATATAACTTGGATCCTGTCCCAGCAAGGCTTTATTGCTTCTTCAGTAAAGTAATCAAAAGATATTGTGTTTGGTATCAGTACATGATATTACTATCATCTTAAGGGCATCTAATGCTGCAAGCGTTCTAATACTGGAAAATTATTTTGTCGAGCAGCAGCGAACCGCAACGGCATTATGCGTTTGTCAAACATGTCCAAAACAAGTTAGATGGATAAATTTAAGATCATTACCACCAGAACACGTATGAAAAGAAAGTAACAACATCGTGTTCATCAATCACATTGTCTGTGCTGTCCAATACAATACCATACCATAGGCATGCTAATTATTTATATAATTAAATATAAGAATTAGCATTTCAGATGTGGATCATCTATTTTTCATGAACTAGGTATCAAAGAGTTTTCACTTGATCATTGGTATAACTTGTTAAGCCCCCAGGTGGAAAGCTTTAAGATTTTTTTCTTTCACTCGTTTAAGAGTTGTAAAAAAAACTTGAGCTAGGAATCAAAGAGTTTTCCCTTGCTCATTGATATAACTTGTGAAGCCTCCAGGTGGAGAGCTTTAAAACATTTTTCCTTCACTCCTTTAAGGGTTGTGAAGCGTTTGAAGCTTTGTTATGATAGCCTTTGTCCAGATAGTGTAGGCCACCAGTTACAAGTTTCTGGAGGAAGCTAACTGATCCGAGCTATCTGTCTTTGCTTTGTAAATAAACTGTTACAAAATCAGATATGGCCAGCACTTCTGATGTACATCATGATTTTATAACTTCAAAGCTTTAATTTAGCTGAAAACTTCTGCTCAATATATGAATACACATACGGAAGAAGAAGGAAGGAAGGGGATAAACCAAAGACATCCGTTGCATGGGATTTAGTTCAAGCACCAGTTGAGAAAAGAGATTTAGGAATTGTCAATATTTGCCAAAGGAACATGGCTTTAAATGGGAAATGGCTGTAGTGAATCCTCCAAAATCCAGATGAACTTTGGGCCTACGTAGTGTCAAGTAGATACATATATGAATACACATACGGAAACGGCTTTATATGCCAAAGTTGAAAACTTCTGTTTAATACATATATGAATACACATAGGAAGAAGAAGGAAGGACGGGGATAAACCAAAGACATCCGTTGCATGGGATTTAGTTCAAGCACCAGTTGAGAAAAGAGATTTAGGAATTGGCAATATTTGCCAAAGGAATATGGCTTTATATGGGAATGGCTGTAGTGAATCCTCCAAAATCCAGATGAACTTTGGGCGTGTGTAGTGTCAAGTAGATACAAAGAGTTTGTTAAGCATAGGGTCGATAGTTAACTAGGAAAGGTCAAGAAGGCCTCTCTAGAAGTCCCTGGAAGTGCATAGTGTCACTCATCCCACTGGTTCTAGATAGCTGTAACTGGATTGTAGGTACGGGAGATGATTTCCTCTTAAGGCAGGACAAGTGGCTGGTGGGGTGTGTTTTAAAAGACTCTTTCCCTCACTTGTTCAGGATACCTATTATGGACAACCAGCCCAAAGTTAAGAGTTCTCATAGACCACATACTAGGATTTAACCTTCCACGGGCTTTGACCTTGAGAGAGTAAAACAAGGCAGTTGACCTTCTTAGGCTTATAGGGGCTGTTCACTTCTTTAATGTAAATGATCATATTACTTGGCCTTTGCAAGCTTCAGGCAAGTTCTCGTGCAAATCACTATTTTCATTTTTAATCTCCTTCTCAGCACAAGCTACATTTCCTTTGGTTTAACAATATTTAGAAGGCACTAGTCACATCTAAATTGCAGGTATTTAGATGGCTAATGGCTTACAAGAGAATTAACACCCTAAATCTACTTCAGAAGAGAATACCTAAAAATGTTATTTCTCTCTCTTGGTACATCATATACAAGGTAGACACAGAATATGTTGATCATCTTTTCTTTAGATGTGAGTTTAGCAGAAGAATTTGGAACAAATGGCTCTCTATTTGAGGAGGTGGGGGGCTTTGGGGTTTTGCAAGCTTGTAATCTGCTGAAGAAGGCATGAGTGAGCACCATCCCAGCGCTTCATCTCTCAATATCAGGAACGCTTTAATGATTGCCTTTTTTTTGGAACAATATGGATCATTTGATTCAAAAGGAATAACAGGACATTCATTGAGGTGCATCACGATACGGAAGGAGTTTAGGTGTCAATCAAGCTAACTGCTAGTTCTTGGATATCAGTTTCCAAGTGGATAAATGGGTTTTCATTGTCCGAATGGCTCCTGGGTTGGGATAGATGTCTATCTACTAGTGTGTGAATTGGGTGGTGGGCATGTAAATACTTTTTTTTCCCTTCTAGTGCATTCCTCTAATTAATAAAATAGTTTGTTTCTTCTCATAAAAAACAATACACCCATTCTTTGAAACTAAAACCTTATCCGTGAAACAGTCAGTTTTTTCGTTTCTTTTTCCCCTTCACTGTTCAAGTCACAGAATATATGTTTCAGCCCTTGAATGGAAGCGTTTTGTTCAGATCAAATCACTTAAGTGCTTCAAATCAAAATAGTGAGAGAACTCACAAGAGATTGCAACAAAAATTAATTACAAGACCTGAGCACAGATGACATATGCACTTACTGGGAATTCAAAGTCCTTCTTTGCACTCTGAAGAAGTTCAACAGCATCAGTATATGTCAATTGCACAAAGTCTTTCTCAGCTACATCCTGCCAGGTATACATTGGAATGGAGGTTCAAGTACAAGAATATTACCAGAAGCCATCCTATATTAACCATGATGAAAATAACAATATCACGTCATGAAATAAAGTAACCCAACAGAATCAAATAAAATTTGTCAAACAATCATTGTATTATATGTGTTGTTTAAACAAGACAGATCCTTGTTAGGGAAGCCAGATTGAGAGTTCATACACTCAATCTATTCATAATTCCTTTCTCAATCCACGTATTGAAGAAATCCATGTCTTCTTTGCAGTTGTCAAGAACATACCTTACCTATCACACGAGAGAAAATGTAAATCACATGCCAAACAAAAAGAAACATACATACAGAGATTTTATTTGAATGGAAAATAGATGTGAATGGTAACCTACTACATACTGGAGATAGGCAGTCGCACATGCCATGTCATCATCCAAGTCAGCAAAAGCAAGTTCCGGTTCTATCATCTAGAGAGACAAACATTAAAAAAATAAATAACGGTTTTGGTTCTGCTGTGCAAGCAGATATGAAGATAAACAAAAAAAAAAAAAAAAAAAAACAAACAAATGAAGAAAGTGAGACATTAAATAACTTATCACTTAACAAAAGAAAATACCCAAAATTCAGCTAAATGCCTAGAAGTATTTGAATTCTCAGCTCGAAAAGTTGGACCAAAAGTATATACCTGGATCCAAAAAATAAAATTGAAGTCCTTGAGCTTTTATGATGGATGAAGGCTAAGAAATTCCAAATGGAAAGCACAGAGTAAAGGAACATACATCAGAAAGAGCACAAGCATAGGTTTCAGCATTAAGTTGCCCTGAAACAGTCAAGAATGCTGGTTTTCCAAAAAAGTCCTGGAGAAATGAGAAAACAGAGTAAAAATAGATCAGCAACATTGAAGAATTAAGTCCGTTACTGACGAATAACATGATAGACTCGCACAACTAATTTGATTTAAAGGGAGGAAAAAAGTCAAGGAACAAATGCAAACGGTTTAGCTTTGAGGGTTACCCAAACTGCAAAGCTAAACCATTATCGGCACCTAAACATGCACAAAACTAGAGTTAAACTTCTACAAAAATCAAAGGTAACATTTCAAATAGGAGCCCAGCAGTTAGTACCTAAAGGAGTAGATATGCTCATAACGGATAGTTATGATATTTTGGCCATCTAAAGAAGATACTCAGCATAAGTGCAACACGTAACTGTTGAACAATGAACTCCAATTACCGAATACAATTCCTATATTGAATAGTGGTGACTAAAGCAAATAAAACAAACCAAGGTTCACAACCATTGCACCATGGCTTAGAAGGAATAAGCGATGGCCACTGCCACATTTTTTCTCATTAATGCCTTCAGTACTCATTTTCACATCCTAGTAATGCATCTTCATTTTCACAAGATGATGAAATCATCTTGACACCAGTGTTGTCAAGGCGATAAGGTAGTTTAAGATGGTAAGCCTCCATAAGGCGAGGCGGGGCCTAGGCGAGGACTAGGCGACGCCTAGGCGGTCCTTAAAATAATTATTTAAAAATCCCTAAAGAATTATTTATTTATTTATTGGTTCCTTACCCAATATATATATTTTTTTTCTGAAAAATTGTTTAATACTTTTTTATAATTTTATTTATTTATATTTTACATTTAATTAATTAATAATATATAAATTATAAAATTATAAATAATGACATATTAGATAATACATTATGATAAAATCATGATCATCATAAGTTCATATACTTCATATTCATAACATTCAAAAAAGAAGAGCTAATTTTGCACGCACGAGAGAGAGAGAGAGAGATACGTAAAGAGATAGAAGAGAGACGTAGATAGAGAGAGACAGAAGAGAGACGTAGATAGAGAGAAAGAAGAGAAATGTAGAAAGATAGAGAGGAATAGAGTAGAGAGAGAGAGGGAGGGACGTAGAAAGACAGAGAGGGAGAGATGCAAAAAGAGATAGAGACATAACTAAGAGAGTTGGAGAGACACAGAAAGAGGGCAGAGAGAGAAAGGGAGAGACATGCACAATGAGATGGATAGAGTCGTTGGAGTTGCTCATTGAAAAAGGCGTCGGAGTTGCTCGCCGGAGTGTTGGAGATGATCGCCGGAGTCTCAGAGATGATCGCCGGAGTTGGTTCGAGTCGTTTGACTTTGAGAGGTTTGAGAACGGAGTTATTAGATTTAGGTTAAAATTAAAAAAAGTAATTAATCAATTAAAAGTCCTATTTTTTTAAAATTTACAGATAAGCCCTCCTAGCGCCTAGGCGGTGGCCTAGGCGGTGAGAGGGCCTGGACGCCTAGGCGAGGCCTTGACAACACTGCTTGACACAACATAATACCGCAGCATTGCCTCACAATTTCACATTTGCACATAATAATTAGTAGAAATCATGAAATGCCAATTAGCATAGTTTTCTTTTTAACCTGATCTCGATATCAAATCATAGGACTTCATGTCCATAACAAGAAACTCCAAACAGTTGCTTACCAAATCCTTCTATACAACATTATGCATGTGTTATATAAGATCCATAGTAACTAGATATGTTGTAGAATGCAGACATAATAAAAGCCAAATAGTATTTGTCAACACTGAATTATTAAAACTTTAATCAAAAGACAGACACACCTGTGACCAATCAATTAAAGCATCCTCAGTTTTAGGAATGGAACCAATTGGAGTAACTGCACCTTCCCGAGTGCCTGGAATCTGCCACACAAACATACATGAACAGAGAAGCATACAGAATGAGGAGAGAGAGAGAGAGACAGAGAGAGAGAGAGAGAGAGTTTTATCAACAAAAAAGCGGAAGCAAAAACTTCTGCAAGTGAAAACTTGTCACCAAGGAATACATCTTCCAGCTCCCATCAAATGATCAAACAGATGTTTTATTTCTCTTATTAATCCTTAAAGCTTTTTATAAAGCATTGTTCACCAATATTTCCCTCATACACTTATGAGGGAAAAAAAACCAAAAAAAAGTGCTCGAATGTCATGCAATTGAAAAATCATTTCAGTGCAAATGTAAAGCTTAGAATAGTGTAGCATGAGAAAAAAAAATTGAATTATTTAAGATTTCAAAATAAAAATAAAATAAAATAAAAAAGAGAAGTTTGACCTAAGATATATATATATATATATATATATATATATATATATCATTTGGAAAATATGGAAAAACTTTTTGAGCCTTTGACTGCAAACTCACAAGAAATAATCGTTTCAATTCATCAATTTTGGGTACTTGAAAGACAACCTTCTGTATTTCCACACAATATTTAACCAACTTTCAAAACTCAGTTTAGTTTTTTTGGCATCTAAAGCACAAACAGTATCCCTAGAAAAAATGTCTACAACTAAACTAATTCCATTGCTATAAATTAATCATATATCTTTTTTTTTAAATAGAAACTTTATATATTATAATATAGGTTACAACCAGATGAGATATCTGGAAACATTACAAAGATTGCAAAATTTTCTCCCATTACAAAGCCATTCACAAAATTTGTAACATTTCCCTAATTTAGAAGCTGAGATCCATGTAGCAAAAAGAGTGTTGGATCTCTCCCATATATGCCACTCCGAATTATACTTGTCCAAAAAAATGCAGTCATTCCTTTCTTCCCATACACTATACCACATCGTCGTCAAAATCACATTCCAATAGTGATAGAGATGTGCTACAGCCACCCTTTCCGGAATTTGAGAGAAGGAGCCAACTGGAGGAGGGATTAAGGTGCCATGTTGCTTGTTCCACTGGTTCCACAGGTTCTTCAATAACTGACATTCTTAAAAAATGTGAGGCACTGATTCCCCACTATTCCTGCAAAGAATGCAAATAGTTGGGTTTAGATAAAGTTGGTTTTGTCGTTTTTGAACATTATCTAAAGTCTTGAGCTTGTTTAAGCTCACTACCAAATTAGGATTTTGGCTTTTATGGGGAACCTTGATACTCCATATAAACTCTGTTGGAATGTAAACCCTATTAGACCCTTGCTTGCTCGAAAGATTCCTAAAAGACTTTACAGGAAAAATAAAAATTGCTTTCTTGACTCCACTTGGGCCTGTCTTCTTCATTTGTTTATTGAAACTAAAAACCATGTAAAGAGTTGAGTAGATCATTAAGTTCTTCCAGGTAACTTTCCCCAATATTACTTCTAATATGCAAGTTCCACGCCCATTGTGTAGATCCTGCTATGGAAGACTTAATTAGAAAATCAGTTATGGTGCCTTCTTTCCTATTAGACATTCTGAATATGTTAGGATATTTATCCTTAAACTTGTCCCTCCCACACCAAACATCTCCTAAAATTGCACATTATCCCCTTTTCCCGCTTTTCATACAATGGGGGGAATAAAACTAGCATATAAGCTGTAAATATCCTTCCATGGGGATCTATGACTGCATTTTCTACATATGTCGGCTCTTCTTTCGAAATGCTTAGCACCATGGATACTCTTGATGACTTTGGCCCAAAGGACTATCGGATTTTCCAGCATTCTCCACAGCCATTTACCCCTTAAGGCCTTATTTGTCTTGATCAAACCCCTATATGCAGGCCTCCTTTTATCATATCTTTGCATACCTGCTGTCAATTAACCAAATTTTGACCTTTTGAAGTATCTTCAGCCTTCCACAAAAAATCCCTCATCTGTTTTGCAATCTCTCCAGCTACCTTCTTTGGAAGTTTGAAAATGGACATATAGTAAGTAGGCATAGCTTCTAGGACAGATTTCAGTAGTAATAACCGATTTCCCTGCAACAAACAACTACATCTCCAACCTGCAGTTCGTCTTCTGATTTTTGACACAACTGGTTCCCAAAAAACAGATTTGTTTGGATTTCCACCTAGAGGCATACCTAAATAATTTATAGGCCATGTACCTGGGGAGACTTGCATCTCAACTGCCATAGACTCCACATCTCTTGGGCCGATATTAATTCCTAGCAAATTGCTTTTTTTACCATTCATTTTCATCCCAGTTAAAAAATTGAAAGTATGCAGGACTTTCATCATTTCCTTTAACTCATTTCTCTTGTGATGAAGGAAAAGGAGGCCATCATCAGCAAACCGAATATGGGTGAGTTCAACGTTTCCTTTCCCAATTGTCATTCCAGGAATCTTTTCCATCTGTCCGGCTTTCTCAATGATTCTTGTCAAAGTGTCAGCTATAATAGTGAAGAGAAAGGGAGAGCATGGATCACCTTGCCTTAGACCCCATGATCCATTGAATCTACCTCGAGGTCTTGAATACTGAGTAATTAACCGAGGTTAGATATGTCATTATCCATTTCCTCAATTGATCACCAAAACCTTTTTGACCCATAACAAAATCCAAGAAACTCCATTTGACCAAATCATAGGCTTTAGCAAAATCAATTTTCAGCAAGAAGCCTTCTTTTTTGTTAACCCTATACTCTTCAACAACTTCATTAGCTATCAGATCAAGCATCCGTGATTTTCCTATCTTTTAGAAAAGCAATTTGATACTCACTCACTATTTTAGGAAGAACAATCCTTAAACGATTAACCAACGTTTTAGCTATGACCTTATATAGACTAGTTGTAAGGCTTATTGGTTTATAATCATCCACTCTTATGAAATTAATTTTTTTGGTTAAAAGACATATATATGTCTTGTTTACTTTTCTGTTCACCACCGCATTAGTATAGAACTCTTCCAAACAATTGAAGATGTGTTGTTTGACGATATCCCATGATCTTTGAAAAAAAGCCATGGTGAATCCGTCTAGGCCAAAGGCCTTTTCACCATCACGACTAAACACTGCTTCCTTTATTTCCTCTTCTTCAAAATCCCTCTCAAGCCATCTCCTGTCTTCTTCTGATATCCTTTGCCATTCCAGCCCATTAACCCCCCATTTGATATGGTTAAACAGCTTGGTGAAATGCTCGATGATCATGTATTGAATCTGATCATTTGATTCCACCAGATTTCCTTCCTTATCCTCTAGTTTTGTGATGGCAGCTCTAGATTTTCAGATGGATAGTAGCTTGTGGAAATATTTAGTATTCACATCACCTTCTTTTGCCCATTACATCTTGGCTTTTTGTTTGGATTTTCTTTCTTGTTTGCATTCTAACTGTAAAATTTCCTATTTGCGTTCCTCCCATAATTCAGGCTTTTCTTCCTACTCAATGCTCCTATCCAATTTCTGAAGGTCGGTTAGAACGATAGCTAACCTGACCTCCTTTTCGTCTTTCTGATTTCTGCTCCACGTTCTCAACTTTGATTTGAGATTCTGAAGTTTTTGCATGGTTTTACAACCTTTCCAACCGTGACTTTGGTCATTCGTCCATGCATCTTGCACTAAGTCTCTGAGACTATGTTACTGTAACCACCCATTTTCAAATCTAAAAGGGGCAGGGCCGCATCTCACCTCCTCGATATCCAACAGAATAGGCCAGTAGTCTGAAGTTAGTCTCTACCCCATACCTGTTGGTGACTGAATTGTTCTCCCTACTGTTCATTACAGAGAAAATGATCCAATTTAGACATAGCAGGGTTTTGTCGACCACTACTCCAAGTAAAGGACATATTTTTCATAATTTGCTCCTGAAACTGCATGTCTTGGATCCATTCATCAAAGATTATCATGGATCCAAATTTATGGGTGTTGTTCTTCTTTTCTTCCACATTTCTAACCATATTGAAATCTCCTCCAATACACCGCGGCCATTGGATATTAACCGATATGGCAGATAACTCAGTTAAGCACTCCTCTCTTCCTTCTTTATCATAAGGCCCATACACCACTATGAAGCACCCACTAATTCCATCTCTGTCTATAAACTTAACAGTGAGAGAGTAGCTGCCTTCCCATTTCTCTATAACTTCAATGTTCCGATTATCCCACATAATCAAAGTGCTTCCTGAGGAGCCCATGGCTGGAAGATGGACACACTCAACAAATTTGTGCTTCCACATTTCCACAACAATGTCTCAGTCCATGTTAGCTTTCTTCGTCTCTTGCAGGGAAACGATGTCGGCTTTAGAAGCCAAGATTGTTTTCTTTATGAGTCTTTGCTTATCCTTCTGCCCCCATCCCTGGATATTCCAAATGAAAATCTTCATCAGGAACATAAAACTCTAAGGGCAACTAAACAGTTGTTACTGAACTACAATCAACTGTGTGTTGATTGATTTGAGGAAGTCTCGGACTCTATCAGATTCTTCTTGTTGGGTAATGTGATGATTATCATTTTCAGCCCTTTGACTCATCATTTTTCTTCCCCTTCCTGGTCTTGGACCCACATAGACGCAGAATGTTACCAATGTGATTTACATTTTCGTGTAGCAGTTATATAACTGTGCCAGAGCCCTAAAATCCCAGAGAAGATTCAGATAGAGAGGTAGCATGTGCATGAAAGCGTACCTAGTTTTGGGTGTCGACTCCTCCGTGATCGGTATCACTCGATGGACCTGCTTCATCAGTTGTCATCTCTACGACCCTATTCTTAAAATCAGATAATCTCCCCGTTCCGTAGTGAGTCTGATAAGCATGGAAATCAAAATCACAATCGTACTCAAATGTCAACGATTCTTCCATGTTCTGGGCCTCCCAGTAGGCTAAGATGCCTTTTTTCTTTCGGGCTTCTCTGGTTGGGTCGCTTTTATAAACCTTTACATTAGCCCTCTACACGTCCACTGTAGAACTCTGGCCCGGCCCTCTCGCTGTTGTAAAGCCCAAGTCTAATACATGACGTCTAACCCAGCTTCCTTGACCATCTACAAGGGCTTTTGAAAAAGTTCCTTAGGCTAGCCCATGATTAGTGTCTTGTGGCTGCTGCAAATGGGCTTGCGAGGTTGGCCCACTTGTTTTGCTCTTATCCCCGGTCCATCGGGTCAGATCTTGACCCGGATCTTCCTAGGTTTTTCTGGAAGCAGTGTTACGAGCTGCTCCACGTGTCATCTCCCTCGCGGCTACTTTCCCACCTACCCTGAGACGCCAGCACCGCTGCTCTGCACCGCATCTGAAGGTTGTATCACCGTCCTTCGTTCAATATCATCCTCCTCGAAAGTTACATCGTCTTTGTCGCTACTCAGAACATCAATCTCCGACTATCGCTAGCCATTGAAACTCAATTTTCTAGCATGCATCAATCCTTCCCGATGATTATCCGTGAACTTTTCCAATATCTGCATCCTCAATTCTTTTACTTCCATTGCCCAGTTTCACTCCAACTCCACCAGCCACAGGTTCTGTATGCCTTCATCATCGTAGATGTCGAATTCTTTAGGCAAGAAGCCGAAATCTTGCCCTCTCAGTCTTAAGAAAGCCATTTCCATCGATTTGTTTGATTTAGTTACTCGAGCGATGTCGATTAATCCTCCGCAAGCTTCACCGATCTTGTCAAAGGTATAGACATTCCATTTTTCGGGACTATGCCTTCCACGCCCATCCAGTTGTTACTGCATGCCACCTTAACTTCTCCTTCACTCCATCCTTCTTTCCACTCTTTGATATTGAAGACTCCAAGAAGAGTTTGGAACTGGTTCCTTTTGAGGATTGAAATATCTTTTTCATCCTGGCAGAAGATGATTCCCCTTGCTACGTCCAATCACCTAATAAATATTTTACAAGATCAAACTCATTCAGCTATAAAATGCACATATATAGCAGAACGTAATGAAAGTATACGTGGAGAATAGCAATGTTCGGGATGACATATGCGAGTATTTGGCTCAGCAATGACAGAGATTCAAGTAGCCTGCAACTTATTTTAACACTCAATTCTTGCTGAAACATGAAACTTTAGTCACCAATTGTTACTCAAGAACATAAAACTCATTGGTCAGTGATTCCTGGGTGACAAAGTAAGGCATCATTGAACACAAGATTGAAATATTGTTTTGTGAGTTGGTCAAGGCTCCATGGTGAGAATGTGTGCAGATTCAAGAGCTTAATTCTAAGAATAACAAGAAAACATGATTTTAGTTTGAACAAAGAATCCAATGGTTGCAATCAATGCCAACATGTAGAAGCAGCCAATAGGCACAAATCTAGGTCAAGCATATGCGCATACGCGTTGTTTAACCAACCAAATCACTAAGTAAAAGACAATCTGGTATTTATTTGGCATACATAATACATAGGAAAGTTATACAACCAAGTTATGATGGTGAGTATACATATTATCGGCAAGTGAAAACTAGTTTACATTTGCTTGAGTCATGAATAAAGTTTGAACTAAATACAAATGAATTGTAAGTTATTAAAAGAGAAGTTTATAACAAAATAAAGGCAATGACAAGGTAGGAACTGGGAGCCATCCCATTATACGTCACAACTTACCTTAGAAACCATAAAATTCTGATTAGCTTCAAAAAATTGGTTATGGATGTTACAGGAATCTTTAAATTTTGAAGAAAATGTTTATGAGATTATAGGAAAGAACGAAACACTACGAGTTGGATTTTCCATCAAGTAGGAACACAAGAATGGCCACTAGAAAACCTTCTAGAAGCTGCTACAATTTTTTTTTCCTCTTTGTACCCTACCTTCCTCAATGCAATTAGGTTTCTAATTGGGGATGGAACCCTTACTATTTTTAAAAGGATGATTGGTGTGGTGACAATGTCTTTTACCTATATTTAAAATAAAAGATAGTACAAACATCTGGAAATACAAGCAACTGGATGAGATATCCAAGCTAACAGAACAAAAGCAAAAAAACTATATAGATTGTAAAATACCATGCCCCCCTTTATAAAGCCATGCCCCAAACGAGTAACCTAAGCCTAGTTTATTGCTGAAGATCTATTTTGCAAACAAAAGATAGGATCTTTCCCACAGCATCCTTTCCAATTTCTGTTTGTCCAAAAAGAGTCAAGAGTTTCGTTCTTCCCATATGGCGTACCATGTGGCTGCCATCACCACCTTCTAATATGGTCTCATATGGGCATGGATACCCCTTTCTGGAATGCTGAAAAGTGTGTGAATATCAGGAGGAATGACTGCGGTATGAATCTATTCCCACTGCTGCCAAACAGATTTTACCATGTTGCATTCCGCCATCAAGTGTTGAGTTGTCTCCTCGTGTTTCCTGCACAGAAGACAAATGGATGGGTTTAGGCTAAAATGAGAAAGTCTCTTCTGTAGGTTTTCAGCCGTCTTTAACTTGTTCAATCAGATGAGCCACATTAAGTCCAAATGAAATCCATAGAAATGTGTTGTCCATTACTCTGATCGCTTAACTGACTCATAAATGATCTAATTGTAAAATTTTTGTTGTGATCTTTTATCCAAAAAGGTCTATCCTCTGCAATGTTGTTGGTCAAGTGGAAGCTATTTAGGATGTTCAACAAGCCCCCAAGCTCTTCCATAGTAGTATCATTGATATGACTGGATATATGAAGGTTCCAACCCCATTGCATCCTCCCCTCCACTATGCTGTCCATTTGGAATTATAAAAAACTGTGGCCTGTTTTCTATTAGATAACTTGTATACATTAGGGTATCTTACTTGGAGGGTACCCAGTCCACACCAATTATCCGTCCAAAATCTTACTTTATCCCCTTTTCCAATTTTCCATACCACATAAGGTTTGAATTTATAATAGATTGTGAATGTCTTTCCAAGGGGACCAATGGCTACATCTCCTGTTGACACCTGCTTCTCTCCCAAATTCTTTAGAGCCATGAATGTTGCGCACTATTCTAGCCTAGAACGAGTCCGGGTTATCCAACATCCACCATAGCCACTTTCCTCTCAAAGCTGAATTCCGCTTGATCACTCCCCCCACTCCTAACCGTCCTTTGCTTATGTCTTGGTTGACTTGCTTCCACCGTGCCATGCTTTGGTCTTTCTCTGAGTCCTCGTGCCTCCACAGAAATTTCCTTATCAGATTTTCAATATTAGCCGCCATTGTTCTTGGCATCCGAAACACCAACATGAAATAGGTTGGCAAGGCTTCCAACATCGTTAGCAGAAGTAACAATCTTCCTCCCCTCGATAACTAGCTTCTCTTTCATCCTGCTATTCGCCGCCGTTCTATGGTGCGTGTCATTGGGTCCCAAAATCCAACCTTACAAGGGTACCGCCAAGAGAAAGACCTAGATAAATGATAGGCCATTGTCCCGGAGAAACCCTCAAGGATACAGTTGTGGCTTCAACCTTTGCAGCATCAATATTAAGGCCTAAGAACTAGCTTTTAGCTCCATTAATTCGCATTTCGGTTAGCAAGCTGAACATTTGCAACACATTTTGTTTCCCAAACTTATTCTTAATCCCTTGGGACCCACAATTGTCCATTATCTTTCTCAATTTTTCTTTTTTTTTCTTTTTCTAGAAGAAACAAGATGCTATTGTATTAATTTGTGTGAACTACACAACAAAAGAGGACAGCAATTGTAAGAGGTAATTATATGTACATACACTATAACCCACGCGTGGTAGGCTAATGGCATGAGGCTTTAGGGAAAAAGTATGGGATCACAAGTTCAATTCCCATGTTGACCACTAAGGACATCTTTCACTCAAGCAACTAAGGGCCTACCTGGACTAGTCAAGCATAACCCAAACACCACTTAGTAGTCCAAAAAAAGTACAAACACTATCCTTTTGTGAACTAATTTGCCTTCCAATGTCTATGTTTATAAGCATACATTGATTCAAGTGAAGCATTCAATCGAAATCTGAGAAGCCTTTGGCATGCTATGAGGCATGACTTGTCACTCGGTTTATTTCCTCGCAAAGTTCCAATAGTCTGTTTTCTTTCCTTTTAGTCTCGGTAGCAAATACTCTACGTAGTATGATGGATAAAACTATTGAGAGTAGCATGGTTAAAGGATTCTTTGTTGGGAAAGAAAAGGTCCAAGTTCTCTTCTTTTGTTCATGGTTGCCTCTTAATGGTGGAAAATGATGAGTCTAACCACATTGCTACTTTGAAATTACTCATGGTTTTTGGTTTGCTTTGAATCAAGGCATTGACCAATTGCTTGGGATCAAGATGAACGCGAATGGGAGGAGGAACGCGAACAGGTGGAGGAAGAACAGAGGACGATCAATAAACTACAAACGGTGGCTACTGGACCAACGAAAGCACAACAACGAGACCAATACACAAGAAAATACCCAGTAGTCGTCACAAGCACGAGAAAGGAGACGCACAATGGGAGACATGGACGCACAGCTGAGAAACGTGGATATGCACAACAATGTACTAGGTTGACCAACGAATATCCATAAGTGGAGAGCGCAACATGGAAGAATATACCGTTCCCAAAAACGACAATAAAGGAGGAAGAGGGATGGACGTTGGTTCAACGAAAGCGAAGAGGAAAAAGATATTCATCAAAGCACCGACCTGTAAAGCAGGTAACCAGTTACCAAAGGAAGCAATTAATTCCTTCCTGAGTTGGTCAACATAGCAAACACAGGGTGGTGAAAACGACAAATCGGGAATGGGAGTATATATCATTTTCCACGAGATATAAGTTCTTCTCGATATATCATTCCAAAGATTCTAAAGAGATAATATTACAGGAAGTCACACATAGCCGCCATTTCCACAGTCGTGACAGAAGAGGTGCTAAACGGGTGAAAGGCAAACTTGAGAAGACCCTGAATGAAGGTGAAACTATGCAGAAAACAGGTGTTTTCAGGAGTACTGGGTACAGTTTAACAATGAAAATACTAGTGAATGAAAGAGGACGATTTATGAAGTTGAAAAAGATGATCCAAGGCCAACACGAAAGCCTAGTCATCTCAGAGGAGCGGACAACAAAAGCTTGGAGGAACCTCTGGAAGGCGTTAGATAAACAAAGGAGGTGAATAACGTTAGATAAAGTCGTTAAAGAAGTGGCAGATAGAGAAACAAAGGAGGTAAATAGCGACCAAGTGTAAGCGCAACGAAAGAAAGGAAAGGAGGACCTGATGATGCATGACGAAAGGGAGAGCAGTAATAGGAGACCCTGGTGCCGTGACTAGGATGGGGGAGACGTCTCAGGAGGAACTTCAATGCCGGAACTGGAAGGCAAGTGAAGGTACGCGAAAGAAGTTGGAGCACTACTCCATCTTCTTCGACGAGATTCCTTATTGTCAAAACAACTGACGAAACGCTGTGGAAAGTCATAGAGCGATCAATTAGGCAACTGTTGAAGAAGAAAATACATATCCGTTGAATGGATGTGGCCACAGGTATGATTTATTGTCAGGATGACGTGGATATAAAAACCTTACGAGCAGAGAAGTACTAGACGCCTCTTGGTGGCTTCTACATCAACGAATGGTCTAAGGAGACTATTGCTCTAGGAGCAAAAGTGGCTTGTCGAAATAGCTGGATGGGGGTTGAAGATATAACACCAGCGAACTAGAACATTTATACTTTTAGAAACATTGGAGAGGCGTGCGGTGGTTTGCTAGATGTTGCAACAATCACTAGCTCTAACTCGTCAATGGAGATGGCTTTTCTACGGCTACAAGGACATGATTCAAGATTCTTGTCGAAAGAATTCGATATCTACGATGATCACGGTGTTCAGGAACTGCAACTAGTTGAAGTTGAAAGGAATTGGGGGATGGAGATCAAAGAGCTCCGGCTTCAATTGTTGGAGCAGTTTACCGAAAACCACCAGGGACGACTGATGGACGTTGGCCGATGGCAGTACGGTGACCAACGCAGTGAGGAAGTCGAGTTTGAAAGCAGTGATGATGGCGGCGTAGAATCCAAGGCGGAGGACCACATGGGCGTGCAGACAATTAATTCAGGCGGCGTTGCAGGGGAGTCGGTCAGAAGAAGCCATGATGAGTGTCCAACGGCTAATGAACGAACAGCGAGACGCAGGGGTGGTCAAGTCACAATTAATGAACATGATTATGGCTCCTTAAGTAGATAATGGGTAAATATTATCAAAGATGGGGGAAAAACAGCAAGCGGGTTGGGTCGTGAAGACTGGATCCACATACCAAAAAGCACTAGTAGGGCGGGGCCCAGCTCGTGCAGGCCAAGTCAAGTGGCAAGTTTGGATGGGCCCACCGATGAAGCCAACATTGTGGATAAGCCCAACAAAGGAGGATGCGAGGAAGTGGGCTTAGACCCACGAGTGAATAGGGACAAATCAAAACTTCAAGTATACCGACAAGCTAGAGCTGGACAAGAATGGGTAGATTTAGGTTCTTGGCCCAATGGGAAGCCCGAACGGGGGAGTTCGAGTTGGATTCAAATACGGATTCTGATTATCAGGATTACTTGAACCAGACCGAGTCGAAGCGAGTTCCAGATACCCTCACACCGGTATAGAGATAGGCTCCCTCTATTTCTTTAGCTGGCTCAGAGGAATATGCCTTGAGATATATACCAGCGACGAATAGAGAAAGTCAAGATAGAGGAACACAGCAAAGTAAGGCGATATCAGTCCACACGAGTGACCTCTTGGAGGGGGAGAAGGCGATGAATGCGGGGTATGATCACAATGCGTTTATGAAGGCTAATCAGGAAGTAGAATATGAAAAAAAAAAAAATCAGAGACTTCCTGCCATCCATCACTGCGCAACTAATTGTTGTCCAGTAGTTAGTTGAAGGGAGTCATGGATGATTTAGTTTCCATGAAGATTCTCAGTTGGAATATTCGGGGATGCGACTACAAAGAGAAAAGGCAGGCCATCAGGAGATCCCTAGGTGCAGCTCAAGCGGATTTGATAACTCTTCAGAAGACCAAAAAGGTTGCACTCAACCTAAATTTGGTAGTTGATCTGTGGAAGAAGAGGTTTGTTGATTGGGTGACGTTTCCAACTGCAGGTATAGCAGGGGGGATAGTTATCATGTGGGACACCCAAAACATGAAAATAGAAAAGAAATGGGAAGGATCTTATTCTCGTACTATCGAAATCACTAGCGCAAATAAAGAGGTCTGGTGGTATACAACAGTATATGGACCGTGTGACGATAAAGGTCGGGAGGATTGTCTTATTGAACTCGCATTTGTTTCTTCTTACATCCAGGTTCCATGGTGTGTCGGAGGTGATTTTAACATGATCAAAAATATGGGCGAGAAGAAAAACAGTAAATTCACTAAGAGTATTATGAGAAAATTTGATGATTGGATTCAGGATATGCGATTATATGAGTCAGAGCTCAAAAATCTATCCTATACTCGGAGCAACGATCAAATCTCACCTGCAATGTCCAAGCTGGATAGATTCCTATGCAACGACAAATGAGTAGATAGATTCAGCCATCAGAGAGTCTGGGGGTTGCAAAGGATCACTTCGGACCATTGGCCAATCATATTGAATACAAAGGAGACAAAATGGGGCCCAACGCCCTTTCGGTTCGAGAATGCTTGGCTTAAGCAACCAGATGTCAAGGAGTTAATGCAGAAGGAATGGGAGACGGATACCAGTAAGTGCTGGGCAGGATACAGAACAATGTTAAAGCTCCAAAATCTAAAACGAAAGCTCAAGAAGTGGAGGATTAGCCAGGGAGTAGGGGAACAAACTAGGCAAAAGGAACTACTGGACAAATTAGCAATTCTAGGCAAAAGCTTGGAGAAAACGGAGGACCCATCTCTGAGGGAGGAACAACGACAGTTGATTAGGGAAATTCAAGCTCTAGATTGTAAACACAAACGAAGATGTCGACAATGGGACAAGATAAAGTGGGCCAAAGAAAGCAACGTCAACACCAAATTCTTCCACGAAATGTTGTCTCTTAGAAAGTTTGGAGCTACCATCACAAAATTAGAAGATCGAGAAGGGAATCTGGTAGAAGAAATGGACGGTATCCAGTATATGATTGCGGACTATTTTGCCAATCTGTTTCAAGAGACTTCGTGTCAAAAATGGGAAGTAGAAGGACTTTAGTGGAAGCGGATATCAAAGCAGGAGAGGTGTTGGCTCGAGCGAGACTTTGCAGAAGAGGAAATAAAACATGCAATTTTCAACTGTGACGATACCAAGGCTCCTAGTCCAGATAGGCTCACCATGGCATTCTTCCAACATGAATGGGACACAGTCAAACACGATATTCTTGCCTGCTTAAAGGAGTTCCACAGTGATGCAGTGGTTAATAGAAGGGTGAATGAGACATACATATATCTCATCCTAAATAAAAATAACTCTATGAGGGTGGAAGATTTCAGGTCAATCAATTTAAGGACAAGTTTATATAAGATCATAGCAAAGACCCTAGCGAATAGGCTAAGGGTGGTTCTGTCCAAGATAGTAAGAGAGCATCAGCTTGCTTTTGTCAAGTACAGGCAAATAATAGATGCAATCTTGATAGCCAACGAGGTAGTAGAAGACTATCTTGTCAATGGCAAAGAGGATAGCTACTGCAAGTGGATTTTGCCAAGGCCTACAACTCGATAAGGTGGAGTTTTCTGGATTTTGAACTCTATAAACAAGGCTTTGGGGATAGGTGGCGCAAATAGATGCAGGAATGCCTTAAAACAGCTAATTACTCAATCCTCATTAATGGAAGACCGTGGGAAAAAATTAACGGTCATAGAGGTCTTCGACAGGGGGATCCGTTGTCCCCGTTCTTGTATACCATTGTTGTTGATACTCTTACTAGCATTATTGAGAAAACTAATCAGGAAGGAAAGATGCAAGGTATGCGAATAGGTAGAGACAAGATTCAACTTACCCATCTTCTTTTCCCCGATGATTGCCTAATTTTTATGCAAAACAACCAAACAGAACTAAAGACCGTAATGGACTCATGACAAACCTTTTGCTTTCTAACGAGGTTGAAAGTAAATGGTGCCAAAAGCCAATTACTGGAATTAACACCTGTAAGGAGGAAGTGAGTAAAATGGTTGAGGATATGAAAGTAGCTCCGAGGAAATGGCAGTTGATGTACTTGGGGATGCCACTGGGGGGAGCATTCGTTTAAAACAAATTTCTGGGATCCAGTTATCCAAACTATTAAAAGGCGGACTGCTAGATGGAAACGAAGCTATTTGTCAAGGGGAGGCAGATTGCTACTGCTCAAAATAGTCTTAGAGGTCTTGCCAATATACTACATGTCCATATTCAGATTGCCAAAGAATGTGGCTTGCCATGATTAAAAGACACATGCAAAATTTCCTATGGAAACACGAGGATTCTGAGAAGGGACAGAATATGGTAAATTGGGCACAGGTTTGCAAAACAGTTCAGAATGGAGGCCTAGGTATAAGAGGGATGATTAAGAGGAATGCTGCGTTACAAGAAAAATGGCTATGGAGAATGATGGACAAACCAGGATCAATGTGGGCTAAGATAGTCCAAAGTATATATGGTTCAAAAGCTTTCGGGAGAGAAGCTGGTTTGAATAAAAAAATGTAGCTATAAATCTCCTTGCAAGGATGTTTACAACCTCCATGGACAGTTTCGACCTCACATAAGATGGAAGATTGGAAAAGGAGATAATGTTAGTTTTTGGGATGATGTTTGGTGTGGACAGGAGAAGTTGAACGACGCCTTCCCTAACATTTATGGTCTATCTCTGAAGCAAGCAAATCCAATTGCTAATTTCAAAACCTGTGACAACGGAGGAGCAAACACTACATTCTCTGTGCAATCTGCTATGGAGAAACTGACAAATCAGTAGTGAGAACAGCCAATCATCCCAACAGATTTCATTTGGAAAAACAAAGCCCCCTTAAAAGCAAGGATTCTAGTGTGGCTCGTTAGTCTTAACAAGTTAAAGACCATGAAAAATATCCACAAGCGTCTTCCCTCCTCTGTGTTAAAACCGTCTATATGCATTATGTGCAAGAGCAATGCAAAGTCTAGCAAGCACTTGTTCAGGGCGTGCAACGTGACAACAAAGGTCTGGCGACAATGGACCAACAGAATAGGAGCATCTGCCCTCCATCTGAAGAAGACTTGTATCAGATTCTAAGAACAGCAGATACGGTGAACATCTGTCAATACTGGAAGGTAATTTTGATAGCGGTTTGGTATGCTATTTGAGAGGAAAGAAACAATAGGGTTGTTCTTGGGAAAGGAGGCATCGAAGAGAATGATATGGGAGAGACCTCACATTTTGGTTGCTACTTGAATCTCCAGTTCTAAATTAGGAAAGTGGTATACTTTTGATGATTGGCTATGTAAAGGAGGGACTATCTTACAATCTTTTACAATATGTAATAAAATTGGATACCTCATCCGACATTTTGTAATATCTTTTCTATATTAATATAGTCTCCATTTCAGAAAAAAAAAAAAATACTCATGGTTTTTGTCGGATTTCTAGGATGAAGCACAATCTTCGATAAGTGTTAGGTTGCTAGTGAGGATAGAAGGGGCAATATTGGAACCATAACCCTATAAGGTCTGGGCGTAATCCGATTGACCTCCCTTCAGTGGCCCCCGTCTTGTATAGAGGGAAGGCTCAACTAAATTAATGGATGTATATTGTCCGACTCCTTCCAATAGTTCACCCACTTTGTATAACTGGCACACTGAAACAAAGCTAATAGGGAACTCCTCTTGTGCGCAAGGGGTCAGGACAAGGTTGGGATGGCAGTCCCCAAAACTCTTCAGCTTGCTTCCGCCCCTTAGGAGAAGACAAGTATAAGAGCTAGAAAAGAAGTTTTGATAGAAGAAGGATACGGGGGCAGCATACATCTTCCATTGTTTTTGACCGTCATTCTAAGATATTCCAACTGCCCCAATGGAAGTTGCTTCATGTGCTTGTTCGGTTGGCAACTATGCTTTAGCTCATCCTAGCCTTCCTCTTGTGGATAACGCCCATTTTGCTGGCAAATTTTGTGGTGTTGAAGACTTCTCTACACTTTCCTTCTTTTATTATAAGTATTTTTCCTACCCAAAGAAAAATTGGAATGTTTCCATCGTTAAAAGACAATTTTCAAGGCTACAAACGTTGTCTTTTGCGTTTATCTCGGCTTAGGCTCAACTAAAGCCACAAAGCTTATGAGCTCAACGAAAGCCACAAAGCTTATGAGAAACTTTTAGGTTTAGTAAGCCATATAATACCTCAAGTTTTAATTTCAAAAAAAGACTAAAAGATCGTTTCTCGTGATTCAATTTTTCTTTTCTTCTTGATATGACCCTATTTATAGGTTTTATTGTCTCAATGAACTTGTAGTATAATTGCCACATTCTGCTCATTTTCTAGGTTGAAAATTTCTAAATCACACTCAAATCCTAAGCATGCCTCAAAAGTAACAAGTAGATCAAGAGACAAAGAGAGAAAAAGAGAGAGTGAGTGAATAATGATGGTCAAATTATGTTCATATGCATATTTTGCATACAGACAAAAAAGAAAACAGTTAGAAAGAAATTCTCATTCCGGAGACTTGCCACCTTTTAAACTTCTTCAAAAGCACACACTACAAGCTTCCCCAGCCTAGCAATGGATATGGTCGCTTCACACCACAACTTCAACAATGAAGACTTAAAAAAGATCTCAAACATCATGAACTTGCTCTAATTTATAATGAGGAAATGAGATATAGTTGAAAGGCAGACCTTAGCACAGCCATAGATGTTGCTCTGTCAGAACTATAGATCAGAAGGCTTGGTTACATCATCCCTTCCCTAGATCTCAGAATTGTAAGAGCCTCATGAACATGTTACACCCTTTATAGGCTTGATATGCAAACACTAACACAATATTGTCAAGGCAGAAGGGTAGGCATTGTAGCTTAAGTAGGCAACATGAGACCTAGGCAAGACTAAGGTGGTATATAAAGTATTCGTTTACAGGTTTCTAAAAAATTATTTATTTATTTATTTATTTACAAATACATAAATGTGTTTAAGCAAATATATAATTATTATTTATATACGTTTATATATTTAGTTATTTATAATTATATTCAACATTTTATTTTAAATTGTATAAAATAAAAAAGTGAGCATGTTGTCAATTAGATGGAAAAAATGGTGAAAGTAAGTTTTTGGCGTCAAATGTCATTTAAAGTTGTTGCCAAAATCAAAGATGGTTGGAAGAAACCTTGATGTTCTGCGGTTTAAGGTTTGGATGGGTCTAGCATTAAGGTTGAGGAGCTTTTGTTTAATGTTATAAAAAAGAAAGAAATTTGACAGCAACCTGGAAAAAGTAAAGAATTGCTCAAAACTCCCGTCCCCCATGGCCTAGGTGGGGCCTTGATAGCACTATGATAACATGGGAAATTTGCAGTAATTGAATAACACTAGTTGGCCACTTGGCCTACTACTAGTTAACACTTGATTTCAAGTATCTGATTTTCATTTTCTTTCTAAGTTTAGACTAACCCTATTACTTTTACTAATTTAAGGAACACAAATACACAAAAATAAGAACAAAAAGAATAAAATAAAATAAGATTAGCCACAAAGTCACGCACAAGTATCATGTATAGTAGCAGAGTTACTACCTCTTTGTTTCAAAGTTGATAGCCGAAAGGATCGAAGGACTGACGAGAAAGCTTCTATGGAAGGAAGGAGATAAAGAAAGACAAAGATAAGGGGAGTACTAGCTTAGTGAAGCAGGATGTGGTTTTGTAGAAGAATTGGGAAAGGGGGGAAACATAGAATTTAGGAACAGAGTGTTTGTAATACCCTAGGTAATTTTACAAATTTTCAAAAAAAAAACTAATGAAATAATACATTAATAAAATAACTTTTGGTAACTAAACATAAATAAATTAATTAGAGTTAAACAATCCAAATTAATAATATTTTGAAAAAAACATAATATAAGCACTGTATGTAAAACAAATATGAAATCTAAATTACATTGATAGTATTTGGAATAATTATTATGTCTATTTCTTTAGATTAAATAGTTCAAATTAATAAATCAAATTGCTTTAGAGTTTGAATAATTAAATAAGAATTAAATAATCTAAATTATCATTATATAAATGTCTTTTGTTAAAAAAAATGATACTTAGAAAAAAAATCTAGATTGATAAAAAAAAAATTATTATGTCTATTATTTTAAATTAAATAGTAGATTAAGTCACTTTAGAGTTAAAATAATTAACTAATCTAATTTAATATTATTTAAAAAATATAGATAAGTGTCTTCTCATAAAAGAAATAAAGTATTTGTACTCTACTATTCTAATTATCAATATAGTTTCAATTTCAAAAAAATAAAATAAAAGAAACAAAGTAATTTAGTAATATTTAGATTAATAAATAAAAAGAAAAAAAATGAAATCTTCATTAAGAGAATCTAAGGAATTAAAGAAAAATTAGAAATTTTAAAGATTTTTGGAAATTAAGATTTGGAAACTCCACCCTCCTAAAATCTATAAGCAGCGTTCACTTTCACTCAATTTTCCTCGCACCTAGCACAAGAAATCAAAAATCTAGTGTTTTCCTTCTACGATGTAGTGTTTTCTCTTCTTAAGGTTTTTAGTATTTCACCTATTCCTCTCTTCACTTGAACGAAGCGTGGTTTCACTTAAGAGCACAATAATAGTTGAGATATAGCTCTCTTAATCTACTTCATTTTAGTCTTTTTTGGCTCTACTTTGAATGGACGTTGAAACAATTCTGAAACGGTCAATTAATGAGATGATTTTGTATACACTAATTATAAAATTAATAAAGTTAACAATCCATTTTTTGGGGTAATGTACTAGTTGAAGTCATTGTCAGTGGTCCGAGATTGAAAACGTTGCGTCGGCAACAAAATGAATGGCCTTGTGCAATCCAAAATTATAGAACGATACCAAAATTATACTCTAAATTTTGAAGAGAATTTTAAGGATGCGCGGTGAGCAAGATGTAGAATAGGCCACTTAGGAATATCAATTCCTACCAGCACGATCGACTATAGATACTAAAATGTTGATTGTTACGCTTAATGTTTGCAAGTGTTTATACATTTATTACTTATCTAGTGTAATTATTGTTATAAGATTAGGAGGATCCACTGGGCTCTTAGAGTCATCCGTTTATTTTTCCCTTTCACAGGTATGACAAGCTCTTAGATGTTGCAATGACTATGATGACGCTATTGAAGATTCTATTTAGTTTTTATTTATGATTAAACAATTTAGAAATGTTAATTTCAATTTTGGTTATTGGAATAAGGAACAGATTTAGCCCTAACAATGTTTGTTTCAATTCATTTTAATAAGATTATGATATAATCATTGAGTTATTAGATACTTTAAGTCGATTTAGAGTTCTAAGTAATGTCATGCCTCCTAATTTTGAATTGAATAGTGAACTTCCGAGGTATCAGCATAGTATTTACTTGATATACTCACTTTTAAAGTTATTCTTGAATATCAAAGTTTATATTTTAAGTTATTCTTGAATAACAAAGTATATATATATATATATATTACTAATATATTTTAAATATTTTGTTTGGATGCAAAGATTACGAGTTGAGCTAATAGTAGTAAGTCTTATCTCGATTAAAGCTAAATATTGAAAGGGAGATGGGTTATCCCATTCAAAGAAGTTGGTTATTCTAAGTAGACTCTGTCTCGTCGTCCGTTCTGAAGGTTGTTCCATCAGCTCATACAAGTAATCAGAATTGAACAACACACTTAAAGTTAATTTCCTATGAATTAAAAATCTTCTACAAAAAAAACTATTTAAGAAAAATAAAGTTCCAAAAAGGAGTTTTAAGTATAAGATATATTTTTAGAATACAATAGAAGTGCTTTTTTAAAAGAAGATTTTTAACTCAAAAAATATTTTGTAATGTTTTTAAGAACATAAAAGATAAAAAAAAATATTAGAGAAAATTACAATAGTGAAGGAGCTGGTGTTAGTGTCGAATGCCAAAACACTTTGACCTTTTGTCCATAACAAAGGTGCATTATGGGCAAAGGAGATGGAGAGCAGACATGGCCTACAAGATAATGCTAGAGATAACAATGTGTGATCCAAAGCCACATTTCCGAGTCTTTAGAAATTCATCCATTTTCTTCTTCCCAATTCCGATATAGTATCTCATCTCAAGTCAATAATAGGTCATCCTTCAAATTTGCGGAAGACACTCGGTGGAGTAACACTTGCTTCACGACAAATTTCCCTAATATTTATAGGTTAACCTCCCTTCCAAATCATTCCATTTCCCATTTTCTCTATCCAATGCAAATTACTCTTCTCCTTGGTGTCTTCATCTTAAATGGGACCCTACTGACAAGAAATGTGAGGAAGCCACATCCCTTCTTAATATCCTCACCTCTGTTCATCTTTCTAACAAGATGGATAGACTTCCTTGGCCTATTGATTCCTTTAGTTGCTTCTCATCAAAAATAATTTTTAGCTCACCTCTCTTCCATCAATTCCATTGAGCCACCTATCCCAACTTTCCTGCATAATTGCATTTGGAAAACAAAGGATGGTAAATTGTGCAAACATTGTACAGCAATGCTTTAGACATTAGGCCCTATGGCCCCTATCCCTTAGCTTGTGCATTACGTGAAAAAATCACAGGGAGACTTGTCAACATTTATTTATTGAATGTGATTTCTCTAAGAAGTTTCTGCAAAAATGGGATGACAAGCTTCAAAGGGGTGGATTTGTTACAATCTCTTCTCCATGGCCTTTTTTGAATAACAATAGATGCCCTAGGGATAGAAGTAATTATTAGAGAGTAGTGGTTTCCACTGTCATATAGATCATTTGGCAAGTGCAAAATAATGGAATTTTTTGAAGAAAAGGAGATTGATCATAATGCAATTTGGAATTTCTTTTTACATTGTTTCTCTTTGGATTAGCTCAAGTAAGTTTACCCTTTGGGGGGTTTGGCTAAGTGGATGATTGCCTCTACCATCCAGTCCTTGAGGGAATTTTTGTTCAACCCCAAGGATGTTCTTATAATTCTGCATAATTTTACACTTCGTACAATAAAGTTGTTCTTTTGTTTCTTGTCAAAAAACAATTAAAGAAAGAAAGAAAAGAAAAAGAAAATTACAAGTCTGTTAGATAGATGACTCCAAAGATGAAATTTGATATGTACTAAGCAGTTTCTTTCCTTTTAATTAATGGACAAATTGAAAACATCTTTATGCAGCACTTCTCTAAAAAATAATAAAAGCCTTTTACAAGAAGTTTTCCCTTGCATGTATGAAGGAGAAAATGCTGATATATACACATCAAAAACCATACAAAACATCAAAACAATGAAATTAGATTTTTTTTTTTTAACTGAAAAAAACTGTTTAGCATAATTATGTAGTTAGAATTATTCTTTTGTGGATAATCCTTGTCCAACACATTATCCAAGATAAGGAATGAGTATTGCTTTCCGGGAAGATGGTCAAGATATGAAAAGTGATCTAGCACAGTCATTTGATCCACAATCACTTTCCATACCCTCTAAAGAACCATGTTAACCATCTTCCTCACCATTGACATGATCCTGATGCAAAGCATCATACCCTTAAAACAATTTATGACTTTATGCTAGGGACTTTGATATCCAACTTCAAGCACAACTCTTAGATAAGGAAATATGGTAAGTGATCTTCAGTCATGTACTAAATCAAACTTAAATTGATGGCAACCATGCAAGTGCTATGATCCCATCACTACCCAAACATTGTGAAAGAGATGGGAACCATCCCACTGATGCAAATTATAGCCTCAATGTTAAATGTCATAAGTTATCCCACTGATGCAGGGATAACTCAGAATCAAGCTCACACATTTTTGGCCCGTGTCAGCTAGTTCAAAATCTGTGGAGTAGATGGGCGCAGATTTTTGAAGGTTTTGTTTCTCCCATGAATGATGATATTTTCAAAATTCCGGACAACATAGTCTTAAGGAATCTGCAACACTATTGGAAAATCATCATTTGTGCGGTTTGGTACACGGTTTGGGAAGAAAGGAATAGGAGACTTTTTTTGGATAGGAATAGATCGGAGATGGCGATTTGGGAGAGGTCCAATGTGCTTTTTGCTTCTTGGGTATCTTGTAATAAATTAGGAAAGGGGTATACTTTTGGGGAATGGCTATGCCAAGGAGAAAAAATCTTACATAGTCTGTACTTTTGATGTTCTCGAGCTCTGATACCTCATCAAGCTCTTTTTTTAAATATATAAGTTTCTTTTCAAAAAAAAAAAAATTGCCAATTATACGTGAATATCATCTCAGGGAATTCCATATATAGTTACATCTCACTATGTACAAAAACAGGGAACATGCCTTGCTGGAAGAAGAGTAACCATAATAATTTTTTTCCTTTCCTTTTTGAAATTCACGTAAAGAAATGAGTACATGACATAATCATTCCCCTAGTCACAAGACTCTCAATCACAGCACTGATCATTTCGAATTCCTTAAGTAAGAAGATATCATTTGGTATATTAGCAGCCAATAAGGAAGCACACAGACTTGCATAATCAAGACAACAGATGCCAACAAACATATGATAGGGTGGCATATCATATCCATGACTTTGCCTTACAGATTCCAAGTAGGGGTTTCAGATCACTAATGAAACCCATGAGAATTGTCACAGTTTTTCATCAAACAGTTATTCTAGAGATACCAGGAAAGTTCGAGACATCTTGACACAAATGTAACTGTTGGAGCAGCAATTTGATGTTGGTCTAGTGTTTTTCCAATACCAAAGAATCAGTCTAGAAAGGACTTGCCCTATGGTCCAAGCAAGCCCACCTACACTAACATTGAGCAGATTAGAAAAGAAACTCAGTACCAAGTAGGGCAATGATGAATCAGCATGCATTGAGCATGACAAAAATGGCTACTGATAAAGCAAGCACCATGCAGTGAGATGTCAGAATGTTCACAAACAAACAAATATCACATAAGACACTAAAACATATTGAGGAAAATGGAGTAACAAAAAGACACATCAAAGGGAGATACTGGAATAACCATAGTGTCCGTCAATCATCAGATAATCATCAATAGCTAAGAAGTCTTTGAAATAAAATATTGCAATATTTAACTGACTCCCTAAACACTCACTTCAGAACGTCAAATGTCAATAAGCAACAGAATGGAAAAGTAAATAAATGTCGAAGATACAGAACATGTAATATTAGTTTCCAAGTGACAATAACATACCAGAGTAGTAACACAAAACTGTTCACCAGCTCCCTCACAGTCTGAAACAGTAATTATAGGACTTGAAATCCAGACAAATCCATTTTCTTGAAAGAACTTGTGAGTAGCATATGCCAATGCATTCCTTACTCTTGTAACCTAAATCAGCTTGAACAAAATAAATGGCCAACACTAGATCATTATCCAGACAAGTAAAAGACACAAACTATTATTTTCTCAAGAGCAGCAACTAAATGAAAAGCAACGACATCAAGAGAAGAAATTAAAAATGCCTCCAACATGTATGCATGTCACACAAAAAATCCAAACTTAAGCATAGTTGTCAGAATCTTGAATCACAATCAAATTGTTTTGGAACTTAGTGAATCGAATTGATGAATTGTAAGATTTGCCATACTATAATGTGTGTGTGTATAGATCAACATCCATAGATGTTTGTAATATACAATTTCGTTAATTGATCATTAAGCCAATTAAAAATTCCAAAAAAGGCTCTTATTCATAAAGATGACCTTTTTCACCAATGATACTATCCTTTCAAAAAACAACAAATTTACTTCTATTTTGTAACCTAATCAAATTAATGCTTCAAATTGATAATGAAAAAAAGATATCTAGAAAACATTCATTACCTACACTGCTTTTTCACGAGGCAATGAGTACTGAAATAAAATCATTTCAGAAAATGGATAAATTACCAAAGAACTCATCACGTCTTGTCCTTTGGCTTTTACCTTATATAGTACGATTTACGTTTCTCGTAGAGAAATGATTATTTCATCCTTGATTGACGTTGAATGTAGCAAATCATGTTCCAAGTTCCATTCAAGAATTATATATCCTCTAGCTTCACACATCAACTGCAACATATCTGATGCTTTAAATTCATAAATATACAAAATATGGTTCTTTTTCCGACTTCCAAAAGTGTGGGAACTGTCAAATTTTAATTGAGAATGAACAAATTTCCACCAAGTGATATATTTGATGTGAAACGATGCACATCATTGAAAGTGAATTGCAAACCAAAAGATATGTGTCAAGCATCAATGAATTCTACTTGTTCTTTAAGAATCTTCATAAGAGAGAGAGATGAGAGTCAAGAGATGATGCAACTATAGAATTAAAGCACAATTGATGCATCTTGTTAAAATTGAAATGGAAAATTTTATAGGATTATGATCATGCTTTATTAGACAACCAATAGCAAATAAAGAATGATTCTACTACGGTGCCACAAATTTGCAAGCTGATCCTAAGTAATCGTTGTTGTTCATTGGATTCCGGAGGAACTACTTCGTTAGGATTGGGGAATTGTTGCGATTCTTCCTGAATAGCCTCGATTCTCCCGTCGAGAGTCACTTTGAAAGTCTTACCTAAACTCTTCCGACTTAATATGATAAAGCCTATAAAACGAGGAAAATGTGAATGTTAGGATGAAGATTGTTCGTCCATCTTTCCCTTGCTCATCTACTACATATATAGTGAAAGAAAGCATTGTAATTCCCCTCAATCTTTCTAACAAAAGCAACACCAATTTGGAGACATGCACAAGCTTCAAAACATCTTAACTACATGTTTGTGATGTTCATCTTACTATTGGAGAATCCACCCAAAAAACTAAATTTAGATGTTGCGTGAGCTCTCCATGGGTTATAACTTATACAATGGGCAAAACAATGAAATATTTTACGCCTTGTATAAAGGTTTTGGAGGGATCAACAATTCAAATATGCCTGTCAACTGCTCAAGAAAGTGGACAGTCCACGAGGCTGATAATAAGGAAGTCAATTCATTGTCCTTTTTAATTAGGTTTCTTGTTGATTAAAGATTCCATGCTGCCGGACCACCCCGTCATTACTTCACATCTCATGCTTGCTTATAATATGACCTGCACCCAGATGTACTGTTGCACCAGGAAATACCTCCATACCCATTTTCCCCTCTGGCCTCATTCCTATGAAGAATACTTCCAATTGCTAGGTCCTCCAGCTCCACCTTGGGCTTCACCCCCCCCCCCCCCCCCCCCCCCCCCCCCACCCCCCCACACCCACCCCCCACCCCCCACACCCCCCCCCCCCCCCACCCCCACCCCACCCCCCCACC
>JAJIYU010002233.1:0-31462 GCA_030144865.1 Tinospora cordifolia | reverse complement strand
TTGTACTAGTCAAAATGGTTGAATATGTATTTTGGACAGACTATGTAAATGAATGCTATCGTTTGAATTATTGCTTACTTTGGTTTTAATGATTCCAATCATTTTGATATCATCCCATTACATGAGGTTTGCAAAGATGGCTTAACAGCGGTTGGACGAACTCGTCTTGGTGAGAGAGTCTCGTCAGGCCGCTGTGCCGGTCGGGCCGCCTTTGACTCTGGGGAGGGGTCCCGACATTTAAAGCTATAACAAACAATGTAATAATTGTAAAAATCAATTTTAATAATCTATAACAAACACAATTAGAATCACTTTTGATAATTACTTATCTAACAATCACTTTTGATAATCACTTTTACAAAAGCATAATTTTAAACAAACAAGGCCATTGTTTCATGACCACGCATCATCATTAAACCATTCCTAGGTTGCCTAATTTCGATGGGCCCCATTGAGTTCTTTGCCCTTTTTTCTAGCATGTAAAATTACATCTTGAGTAGTTAATTATACTACATCCTAGTAAAAAGTCAAAGGTGATAAGCAAAAGGAGGATAAAATAAATTCTATGACTAAGAGACTCTAACCTTTCATTAAGGACCTGCATTTGGAAAGTGGAATGTGTGAGATCTATGAGTGTGGTGGATCTTTCAATTCTATAGTCAATCTAACCACATATAAAAACAATCACACATGCAACCACTACAATACATCAGACAATAAAAGTGTAAAGTTATGTTTTAATTAGTCCAAATTGTTGGGACCCCTCCCTTAGGGAGAAGGACGAACTGACCGACATAGTGTTCTGACAAACCCATTTCCAAATTGAGCTCGCCAAAATTTTGTTACACATCTTCAAAGCACCATACACAACACTATCAGAGTAATCATAAGATATGCAAAAATAACTAGAAAAAATAATTATAGTAGTATTTTTTAAGTTAAACAAAAGTTATATATATATATATATATATATATACAGTCTCTTAAATGTAGCAGTGGCAAAAATGTCTAAGTCAAAATATCTATAATATTTTTTTTACTTCCTATACATCATACTAACTCTTAAACTAGTAAACTACGTGAAGAAACCTACCAAAATAAACAAGGTGCACTCTATGCAATGACTACCTTCTTCCCTTTATCCGTAGCAGAAGAACTCGAAATGTTAGAGTAGTGAACCAATTTTGTCCACAATGGCTCAGTGAGTAATGTAATCTAATCTATAACTTGGAACATGAATTCTATAAAATAATGTTATGTGTGCATGCACAATGATAATAATGTTGAATGAATGCAACCGTTAATGCATGCAAAATCTACGATGCAGTCGTGTACCTTCCATTTTAAAAATGGTTTTATTGCTGAAAGTACATGCTGAAGCTCTCAATGGCCTACAAGGCAATAATAAATTCACTCGAGTGGGTGTACTCGATGGTTAGGCGTAATCTCATATCATATCATAAGGATTCGCCAGCTCATACCTTGTGTATGACGCTCTCATATCCTTCATAAGGGAGCCCAATTGATAGAGCTGCCTTGAAGGTACCCCCAGGTACGACAACCACTCATCCTCAATGCTCTACCACATCCAATACCCTAACATGCACCTGGATATCAGGATTCGATGCAAAATTTTCATTTAAAAACTTATTTAAAGATTGCAAATGCATTTCAACATGTAATACATTTCAAATATGAATATAATTACAAGTTAAGTGATAAATTTGAAAACACTACTCACAAGGATGCTCAGCTCTCGGTGCTTCTCTAGTGACCGGTTGTGTCCCACTAACGTTTGATTCTGCGTGATCGACGTGGTTTCTTAATATCTATATGAAACTGATTCAAATTTAACTTTATGGTCCTTGGTTAATCAAAGGATTGACGCGGACAATTGTGATCCAGTTATGTATTTGGTTAACTTTGGTCAATACAATCAATTCTAATCAGACCTAATACTTGCTAACCCATATGATCGACAAGGTCAACATTGTCAACAAGGTCAATTTGTGCCAATAAACCTTTAATATTGACTCAAAATACTAAAAACCTGTATTGTCTACTTGTGTTTCACCTTTGGTACACAATAACCAACCATTTTTTAAATTTGGCGGTTCAATACAGTAAATAGAAAAAATTTAATTATTTACTATGTTATACATTTTTTCCAATAAGTATTTCATAATGTTATATAATATTATATAACATATTTTCTATTATTTAACATTATTTTACCCTATATACATTTTTTCTATATTTATTAATTAATCATCAAATCACATAAATATAAATTTAACATATCAATTGGCCTCCAAAAATCATAATTTTAGTATTATTGAGTTTAGAATTTCGTTTTAGACATTTCAGTACTAACCAACTAAAATCCAATGTTAAGAGGTATACTCTCAATGTGTAAACTTTCAACTACCGTATAAATTCTTAAGGCCTAAATGGTTACAAATAATTTACATATTTGTATTCTATTCATTAATATGAACAAATGATATATATATATATATATATAAACTGTAATTCACAATTTCCATGACAATTCTCAATTGAAAAGAGGTGAAAATAAATTACTTAAAGTGTCGGATCCTTGAGACTAGCAACTTTTCTTTTCTCTTTTTCTTTCTCTTTTGTTTTCTTTTCTTCTCTCCCTTTTTTTTTTTCCTTTTTCTTTTCTCTTTCTCTTTTTCTTTCTCCCCTTTTCTCTTCTCGGATGGCAAATTTTGAGCAAAAGTGAAATGAAGATGAGAATGAATTGCTTGATTGCACGTTTTATACATACATACATACATACATACATATATATATATATATATGTGTGTGTGTATATGGACCCACCAAAACAAGATAAAGCATTTGTTCTCCTTATCCACCACGTAAGGCTTTAGCCTCTTATTTTTTTTCTCCATCCTTTATCCCAATAACTCATCATTATTATCCAATATTTTTTTATTTAATTATTTTGTTTCCATTTCCAACTAAGCACATTATCTTTATCCAAATGTATATATATATAAAGGTTTGTATATTCTCATAGACGTATGCAATTCATTTCATTCATTTTTTTCTTAGCTCCCTCTAAATAATTGTCATCATTATTTATTTATTTTATTTTTTATTTAATACACTCATTAATCAATACAATTGTCATAAAAATCAAGTATTTTTGTGAAATCATGGATTTTTTATTTATAATTCATTAATTGATACATGAAAATATATGTTGAACTCGTTGACTCAATGCCCAAAAATACGGGTCGTTACAAGAATAGAGTGATCAACCTTAAGTGATTCTTGTAGCACTAGCCAAGTGACCCTCATAGGAACATCATTGGCATTAAGGATTGTATATCCATATGACTATCAAACCTTTGGATGAACTAGGAAAATACGCAAGGCACCATTGCTATAGTACATGTGATCACACGTCTCCAGTGTGAGACATTATTGTGTGAACTACCAATGATTATTGGTAAACTAACTACCCTTAAAGTGGGTCGTTATCTTTTTAATCATCATTTTATGGTTGGTTATATAACTTATTCTTAAAGTCATGCATTGTATCAATAGGTGAACATTAATAAGTATAATCTACCAAGATAGTTCTCAACATGAATCATGTCATCTCTTTTTATTGCCTACATTTTAATTCATGCAAGTACTCATACATTCATGACAATTTGTGTGTGTTTGTCATTTCATGTGCATTTTATTCCATGCCTTGATAGCAACACATAAACTATGATTCATGCGAGTGTTCTAAATCTATCATGTTCCCATGTGCATGAACACAACATGCAATATACCAATTAATTATATTATCATTATCACATCACTTGTTCCAAATTGTATTTTAGGCATATCGTCACATCATATTCAGTAAGGTCTTTTAAACTATCACCTAGGCCATTTTATGTATAATGTGTATGCGAATATAGTAAGAAGCAAGTAAAAGTGAACTCATTTCCACCTTAGCAATTGTCCATTGAAAATAGTGAGCTTCATTTGATTGTTAAGCCTCATTCAGCGCTTGTCCGATTTTACCAAAAATGAATGCATGTACCCTTTTTTAATGTATATTCATTAAATCAAGTTGTGCACTTAAACTCAAATCCTATGGCGTGTGCATGGTTCACTTTTTCTCTCTAGAATCACACTTTTAGATTCCTAAGCATCGGCTAATACGCATGTGTTCAAAATAAAAAATTGGATGGTTTGGTGTTTTGGAATTTCTCAGTGTAGCGTGTTGCACTTAGTTTTTTAGGGTGCAGTATAGCACTTGATTTGTGTTTTTCTTGCACAGAGTAGTGCCTTGGTCAATTTTTAGATTCTGTTCAAGCAATGTAGGTATGATTTTTTGTATGTTCTTGGGCTTATTTTGTTCATCTCCTTATATCTTCTCTTCTTTTTCTTATCATATCTCCCAAACCACCACAAAGTTGAAGAAAATAGATATCCTACTATAGTGGTTGTCGTTGACAAGGGGAAAAGAGAAAGTTGAAAAATCTAAATCTTCAATAAAAAAAAAAAAATCCTGACATAAAATGTTTCAATTGTCTTAAACTTGGACATATAGCATCTTAATGTCTTACTAAGAAGGCAATGACCATTGAAGGGCGTCTGTTGAGGAGTTATTAACAAAGAACATATATCAGATTCAGAAGTAGAATTGGTAGAAGAGTAAGTTGCATATTCCAAAATAGGTTAATTGTGTGTTATTCAATTTACTTTGACCATACAAGTAAAGGGAGGAGGAGGAAGTAGCAGTGAAAATCTTTCACACTTTTTGCAACATTAATGGGAAAGCATGTGGCTTGATCATTAATGGTGGGAGTTGTAGTAATGTAGCGTTATTATGTTTGTTAGTTAGACCTCAGTTCTTTATAATTGAGCATCTCCATCTTTATCATTTGCAATAGCTAAATAATGAGGAACACATAAGAATTGCGGAGCATGTGAAAGTATGATTTGCCTAAGGAGAATATAAAGATGAAGTGACATGTGATGTGGTACCCATAATTTCTAATCATGTACTTCTTCAAAGGCTTTGGCAGTTTGACCATGACGTTGTGCATCATGGGCATGCAAACACCTACTCCATTTCTAAGGATGACAAACATGTCTAAGTAGTACCGCTTAGTCCTTAATTTCCAAGTGGCATAAGACTAGTTGGGGGACTAGGAAAGCAACAAATGAGAGTTTATTTGCCAATAATAGGGAAGTAGTATGTGGTTTCAATCAAAGCACACCTCTTGATTTAGTGGATATACCAATAAGTGAGAATGGCTCTTTTGATGGAAAAATAAGGTTGAATTGGCAAGGTAAAACATGAAGAAGTTTAGAGAACTAATTGAGTAGAAGAATGAAGCCTAAGTGAGATCGACTTACAAGAGGCGAAAGCAAGTTTCCTTTTAGCAACGATGTGTTGTGAGGACTTAACTCTATAAGTAGAGGTTTTCTAATTGGAGAAAGTCTACGCTTAAGTCATGAGCTAATATTCTTTTAGAACTCTTAAGAAAAATAATTGTATTGCTTATAAGCTTGACTTACCTGAAGGATATAATGCGAGAGCTTCATTTTACGTTCAAGATTTTACGCCTTATTTGAAGGATGCCTCACAAATCGGTGATGGCATAAATTTGAGGAAAACTATTATTTTCAGTATGGGGGAGATGTTCCAGACCGTGATTGGTCCGAAAACACAAACCCAAGAGCAGACCAATTACTCAAAGTATTAGCCCAAGTAAGAAATATTCCGCTTGTCAACTTGGCGTCTGCTGGGCTTGAAAAAAAAAAAAAAGAAAAGGAATCTTGGAGGTTCTTGAAGTTTTCTTCTGTAAGAAAATCAACGAGCTTTATTTATTAAAGTTTTAACGCGCAAGATATTTATTTCAAAGTTTCCATTTATATTTTCATAGTGTGTAAGTTCTTTTTATATTTTAGAAGGATTGAATTTGAATTGAATATAATATCTTTTGATTGATAGTGTGGGATTTAATGTCTTATTCTACTATAAAGTCCTTTGCAGTTTCCTAACTATAAATAGCTAGGGGAGCTTACGCTTGTATTAATAAAGCTACTAGTTATTTCTTTTGTTGAGGTTTTCACTTAGTAGCAAGTTGATTAACTTGCTTTAAGGGTTTTCATCCCCTATAGTATCGTCCAACCCTTGGTTATAGTGAGTTTCTTTTCAGTCAATCCAAGAATAACTCTCTTCCATCCATTTAACATTTAGTCCTCGAGTTTCCTTGTTTTGCCTATTGCTCTTGATTTCTTGAGTTTTAGTTTTAATAAAGCTCATCGGTTGGGTGTAATAACAAATTCCGACCCGCAACCATAAACTTACATTTTGAGAGAAAAAAATTAAAAATTAAAAATGTTCAGCATAATAAAAACCAAAGACAAAACATTTAGTGCCAAAATATAAAATAAAGTTCAATAAAAAACAATTTTAGAGGAAAAAAAATTTAAAGTTCTCGCAAATGATTATTTTTTCAACAATAAATGTTTTATTTTCAAAAAGTAAATAAATTTAATACATCTATCTTTTTAAATTTTAGATTTACCATATTAAAAAAAAAAAACATGCACACACACACACACAAAAACTACCCCAAAGCTATAACTATAACATTAAAAAGATTTTAAACAAAAATACTTAACACATCATTAAGGTGTGTACAATTTAAATTTTCGTTAAAAAATATTTGTAAGTTAGTTGTCTATCATTAATAGCAATTGATTTTTTGCATTAGAAATGCTTTGATCATCTATTTTCATACATTATGCTAGATGGTCATGTATGATGTATAATCAACAAATATAATAAAATAAACACATAATATTTAGTATCAACAATGAAATATTAAGTAACTAAGTGACAAACATGAAATATAATTAAATAATAAACTTAGCACAAAAATAAAAATATTAAATTTAATGTCAAAAATAAAATAAAAATATTGAATTTAGCGTCAAAAATGAAATAAAATAAAAATATTAAATTTAGCTTAATATTACAATGAAATAAAATAATAAAGTAAGTGCAAAAAATAGAATAACTAAAATTAAAACAACAAATTTAATGTGAGAAGATAAAGTAAATCCAAGTTCACTGAACAACGTTATAAGTGTCGTTACTTTGGACATTGTGGTTCTGCATGTAAGTGAAAAAGAGTTGATCAGACCAAAATAACTAATCCTCGTCAAACTGCTGCTATTTTCGCTACTGTTGCTTCTAGTTTTCCTTCGCTACCGAACACATCTTAGGCACCAACTTTATCACTTATTATAGTTGATCTTGAAGCACTTGTTCAAGGAGTACAGGTAATACCCCCCTATTGGTTTATTTACTCTACTTATTGTAATCATATGACTTCTGATATTGTTTTAGTTTCGCATAATAACAATACTCCATCTATACTGTTGATGGATCAAGTATGTCCATCAGTCATATTGGTACTATATCCACACATAATCTTTCCCTTCATAACACACTTATTGTCTCCAAGTTATGGCTTAACCTTCTTTCTGTTGGACAACTTGTTGATAATGATTTTACTTTAACCTTTTTTGATAAAAGATGCGATTCATAGGATTAGTAGACCGGGCAGCTAATTGCGATTGGATGTAAAGTTGGACGTCCTTTTGAGCTTACTTCTCTATATGTACCCACTCCTAATCTTTCTATCATTGCATGTGTTTCTACATCTAGTCTGTGGCATTCTCGCATTTGTTTCTACATCTAGTTTGTGGCATTCTCGCCTAAGAGATATATTACCATCTCACATTGAATCCTTAGCTTCTACTAGTTCCTTAGGTAAGGTTAATTTTGAGAATTTTGATTGCACTCATTATTTACTCAGTAAGCATAGTGCTTTATCATTCAATAAAAGTGAGTTTTATTTATCAATCCCTTTTGCTCTTATCCACTCTAATATCTAAGGGTCTGCTCCCATACCTACTAAAGGAGGTTCCATATAACACCTCGATTCCCAATCTCTTGACACAATCACATCTGATTTATATATGGAGATGTATGCACTTTCACATATGTTATCATTTGCGTGTCACCGTCGAGAATCCGGATATCACTGTCACACATAAAAATAATTGACCTCTTGGACTCACCACGTCACATCTCATAAATGTACTTGAAAAATAAATTCAATAATTAACTTACTTGAATCAAATAAGAGGACCTTGACATGATAAAATGGTCTAAAGACAACTTTCATGTCAATATTAACCAAAATTTGGCCCATATGGCCAACTTCTAATTGATGCTCAAACTAATTCATGAGTCAGTGCAATAGGTCATATGCTCAACTTAAAACAAAAAATTAGTTTCTTCTTCTTATGATGACCTCAATAAGGAGGCACCCAACTATCAAGAAATGGATCTACAATACTCGTCAGCATGAGCATCTTCAATGGTCACCTAAAAAAAGAAAGTGGGTGAACTCAAGAGCCTAATAGATCATACATAATACATCAATAGGATTATCTAGGTTAAAATATAGAACATGCAAACACTTATCATACATTACATGATTCAAATAGTTCAATTATTTATCGGTTGACATTTAGACCAAAATGGCTAATCTCAGTGTTCTCTCCATACATCCACATCTAAAGATACGTAGCAAATCTTATGCCAAATTCCAAGGGATATGGAAACACACCATTACCCAATATCCAGGAACTAGGGACACACCTATCATTCAATCTTCGAGAACTACGGACATAGCCATCGTTCTGTATCTAGAGAGCATGTTCCTAAGTATTCCATTAATATAAACAAACATCACATTCTATATTTAAACTAGAATAATACTAAAGAATACAATAGTCACTTCCACCTGTGTATTGATTTCCTTTGACTCTTGTACTATTGTCTCAATTGTCTTGAATTGTCAACCTTTAAAAATCAAGACCATTTCTCTTAGAAATTGAGTTATTCTAACATTTTAAAGCCATGATGTAATAACTCTTAGTCCAATGTAGTATATCATGTGCAAAGTAGCATTTTAGAAGGGTTAAAGTGTTGATTGGCTTCTATGTACTGTTATAGTAAAGAGGGGTACCACGGTAACCAGAATAGAATAGGAGAGAAGCAAGAAGAGGAAATTGATGGATTCGCATTACCATGGTAACCAGAATGCATAAATGAAATGCAAGAAGAGAAACTGATGCATTATTGTAGTAATCAGAATGGGCGATGAAAGAATGATGCAGGGGAAAGACGCATTACTAGAGTAATGGCATCGCATTGACCCGGTAAACAGAGAGTAATGGACGAGAAACGATGTAGAAAAGATGGAGTACCATGGTAGCGTGAGACAAGACCACGGTAAACATCATGAAAAATGGCCTTTTGTGCATGTTTCTCGTCTCTTGCTTCCCTGTGTTCACGTCATTCAAATACTCTAAAATATAGATTACGAAACATGAATTGTAATGAATGAAAGCTTTATACCTTACTGTTTTGCCTGCACTTCTTTGATCACAATCAAAAGTTGCAACTATGGCTTCTCAAGTCTCTTTGAATGGTTCTTAGTAGGATTGTTTGCCATGATATAATGGTCTAGAATCCTTGATCATACGTGCAACTTCTTCTATTTTGATTTGTGCAACGGTTTGAGAGAGGAGTAGATAGAAATCGGTCAAAAGGGTGTGATAATGACTAAAGAGTGGACGAAGAATGGTCGACACTGGTAAAAGAGAAAGGAGACGCCGCCTTTTGGATTTGAGGAATATGATTAGAGTTTTTGCTTAGAATTGTCTTTATTAGTAACACATTACCCCCTAGTTCAATTTAATACCGCAGTAACTAGAACGAAAGTTTGCACATTCTTCTTGGTGGAAGTTTCACGCATTATTGCAGTAATGTAATTCTCTACTGCAGTAACCAGAGAGTGATTTTGTACATTTAGTTGTAGGTTTGTTTCCATTTCCACTTCTTTGTTTCCTAAATTTCATTTTACATCATTCTTAGTATAATAAGCCTTTTGATGTTTTATTATAGATTTTATTTATTCAATTTTTTTATTTCATGTTAATTTAATTTAATATTTCTAAGAATGGTTTATTGACTTTTGTGGTATTACAATTCGTTAGTTATTTTCATAAATGAATTTTCTAGCTATACTTGGTTATATCTCTTAAAAGAATGTTCAAAGTTACTTGATATTTTTCATGATTTTCAAAAAATGATTACATTCAATTTGGGCAAAAAAAAATCAAAATCTTTTGAGGGAGTGACACTTTAGAGTACACATCAGCTACATTTATTGAAACACCAAAACATAGTGGGATCTTAAATCATTGTTCATGTTTGGGCATTTGTCTGCAAAATGGTTGTGTTAAACGAAAACAAAGATATATTTTGGATATTGTCCAATTTCTTCTTCTTTCCTCTCAGCTACCTAAGTCCTTTTGGGGCAAAGCTTCACTTATTGCAATCAACACCATTAACCAAGCTCTATCCTCCACTATATCTAGTCACACACCGTACGCTGTTTTATATGAAAAAACACCTGAATAATCTTTGTTAAAAATATTCGGCTGCGCATATTTTGTCTTGCCCCTTTCACATGAATACTCAAAGTTGGAACCTCACTCACATGCTTATTGTTTTCTTGGCTATGGTATTAAGCATAAGGGTTACCATTGTTATGACCTTATTGCAAAAAGACTATGCATCGCCATACGTAGTTCGAGGAACATTGGTCATTTACCTTTATTTCACCATTGTCTTTACAATATCCTAATTCCTCTTTTTTATTTGTCGATTCCCCTCTTAATATATTTTTCGACTTTGATGTAAGTGAAACAAGTTCATTAGACTCCAATTTATCTAAGAAAACTAATTTGTCTACAGTGTTAACTAATCCAATCATCAATCTACGTCTATTAAGCCCATTACTATCCTTGAATTACGTCGCTTTAGTCAGGTAAGAACTCTTCCGTCTCACCTTCAAGATTGTCATTGTTTTTTTGTTCTCGCTACCTTGTATGAGCCTTGTACTTATGAGAGGCTCAATTTGACTCATCATGGCGAAAAGCTATGGCCGACGAACTCCAAGCAATGAAAGACACTCATACTTGGTACTTACTGATTTGCCTCTCGGGAAGATATAGTAGGAAGTGAGTGTTTAAAATTAAGACTCATGCTAATGGAACAATAGAACACTACAAGGCTTGCCTTGTTGCTAGAGGATTCACACAGCAATATGGTATTGACTATTGGGAAACCTTTGCTCCAATTGCACGTTTTACCACTTTTCATTTATGACTTGACCTAAAAGTTATAACTATCAGATAAGGATCTAACTATCTATATCAATTGTAAGTAGGTAAATTTTTAACAACCTCCCTCACTTGTATAATGACACATGAACTTAATTTATAATAGAGAAAGTATTACAAATAAATGAGACAAACAAGCAAATATGATTATAATGAGGTTCAAACATGAAACTTTCTAAGTAAACTTCGCTCTGATATCATGTTAAATATCACTTGACCTAAAAGCTATAATTATAAAATAAAGGTCCAGCTACGTATATCAATCGTAAGTAGATAAATTATTAATAGTAAAATAAATTAAAATGAACAACTTTAGATCCAAGAAATTACATAAATTAAAACTTCCCACAAAAAAGTGATTTGTTAGAAGTGAATATATTTCTTCTTTAGAAAACTTATTTTAGTTATCTAACATTTATAAATTTAGACTTATCGCTATATTTTATTTTTTTACCCAGACATTTACTTAAAAGATTAAGAAAATGAATATAGAAAAAGGAAAATATGAAACAGTACTTTAAAAAATGTACAAACCAACTCAAAGCCATAATTAAAGTAGAAAAAAAAACATAAAGAATAAACCAGATAATCAATATGTTTACAATCTACAATTGTACTAGATAAAACTTTTTAAGTTGATTGCCGATCTAGTTTGAATTTATACCATAGGAATGTAGATTATTAAAATTGATAACATGAATATTTCTTTAATACAATCTATTTTTTTAATAGAGATGCTTTAAACATGTTTTTTTTTTAATTATAAATTCTGTCCTTTTCTCTTGGTTTTTGTTTGCTTAGTTTTGAGGTTTACTGGTTTGAGATGATAGTTTTTCTATAAGGATGAGATGATAGTTGGTGCCATTTACAATTGACTCAGAGATAAACCAGTTTGTGTAAGAAACATGTTTTAAGAAAATTGTGCGCTACAAAGTGATAGTTCCATCCTATTTAACCACCTTTCTCTTATAAATTTAGGTTATTTTATAATATAGTTTAATATTCTCTCTTATTTATACTGTGTACACAATATATGTGGCATATATAATATATATACAAATAGTACACATGTTATATATAGTATATATAACTATTTATTTAAACGTTTATTTTGAATTGATTCACTTTTCAATTGATTTATTAGGGACTTAAGTTTCTGTAACAAAATATTTATATATGTTGAGTATTTAATCATATAATTATGTTTAATTTCACTTTAGCCCATTTTAAAACATTTTAATTTAATTATTTTTTCGTCCTATTAAGTTTACAACTTCTTCTTTGCACTTTAATCTTTTTTTATTTTTTATTTTTTTATTAATTTTTTTTTGCTAATTGTATATTTTATCTAAGTAAAATAATTTTATCAACCAGAAAAACTTCAACTTGTAAAAATTATAGAATTAATTTTTTCTTAAACCTATTTTGTGCAAAATTTAAAATAATTTAAAATATTTATAAAATTATTTATATTTTAACAAATAAAAGACTCAATTTGAAATAGAACGGGTCTATTATATATGCCTTGCTCCAAGCACTCAAAAGAGTTAGGATTGGCCCTGAGTTCTATTGGATTGTAAGTTCTGAACAAGCTGAGTATATTCAACTTCCCTTAGGTATCTCAATTGAAGATGGTTATCTTGCTTTATTATCTAACTATATAGCACCTAACTTTCAATTAGTCTCACAGTGCAAAAAGGTCAATTGGAACATTGAAGAGTTGAAGACCTAAACAAATGGTCAATATGTTAAAAGATCATTCAAACAATACATAAAAAAATAAAAATAAAAATGATCATTTTTAAATGACGATGATCAAACTTTGACGACCAATTTAAATTAAAATCAAATAAGACCAAATACATGAATTTACGTAAATTAATTTTCAAATGATGTTTAACTTTCAAATCCAACTGATCGATTTGCAAATCAATTTTAACTAGAGAAAAGAAATTACAACTTAAACAGCTCCAAGTGGTCACACAAGTCTTCAACTTTGTAGAATTTAGTTTTCTATACATACATACATATATATATATATATATATATATATATATATATATATATATATATATAGGGAGACAGACAGAGAGAGGAGAGAGAGAGAGAGGAGAGAGAGAGTATTAGACAAGAAACGCACATAACCCATAGACAATGGCATCGGAGTTGGTTTGAGAAGGACAGTGGGTGAGATAATTGCTTCTTAAGCATGGCACACCACACATGGGAAAAAACTATTCATTGCAATCTCATTCATTTGTTCTTTGTTTTGCATCTCTTTTAATAGACAGCAAAATTCACATATCTCCCGTCACCTAACAAACAAAATGACACAGTTCTATGATGAAACGGACTTGGGGCAGCAGCAGCCCCACATAAAGCTTTTCTCAACAGTGAAAGCATATATGATTGATTGGCTTCTCAAATTCACCAAGAAAAAAAAAAGGCGCAAGGATATCGCCCCTTCTACATCTTTCTTGGAACATGTACAAAGCGACAGGAAGGCCGATGCCATGTTGAGTATCTCTTGCATGTGAAGTGTACTCTTCTTAGCCTTAGGACTTGGAAAATGACGTTCGTAAAGTGTGTAACATACGTTGTGCGGGTTGTTGAAGTAATAAAGGACAAAGGGGCAACGATATATTTATTAAGGGACTGTGGGTAATACCACCCCTTTTGGACTTACATTATGCCTCAAAAAGAGATTTCAACAGTATCTTCAAATAGGAGAAATATGACCTGAGATATATAAATATGGAGTTTGAGAGATTTTCACAAGCTTTGAAACTTGGAAATAAAAATTACAAAGTGTACTAGGTCAGGTGGCTTAATTTTAGCCATTTTTTTTTCAAGAGGTCGAACCTTGGTATTAGTAATACATTTTAGTATGGCACTTAGAAGAGAATGTTAGAAACATAAGGATTTGGACTTGCAAATTTAAAAAAATAATCTCATAATACATAAATCTAAAATATGATGATTGACGGGTTAGGTGAAATCAATTCTGTGTTAGCATTATTAGTTTTGATTTGTAATATTTTATTACTTGTGTTTATTTTAAATTCTTAGCTTTTATTAACTTTAATTAGGTAATGTGGTTGCTTAGATAAAATTATAAATCATTATAAATTTGGGAAATAATTCATGGATGGAATAACCATTCCTAGACGAGGATTAACAAAATTATATTTTGACTTGTCTCAATACAGTTGTGTAATTGTTACACGTTCTTGATTATATTGGCAAGGGTTGGTGTCGAATTTACTTTTAAACCTAGCTTCAAAGAGATTTTGATCTTAATGTAAAAATTAATTTTGCATATTCTCTTTATTAATTGCTATTTTTCTTGCTTTTTGTGCAAAATTGTTTCAGTAAAAAACTTGACTGTACAATTACAACCATATCAGGTCTAGATTTGCATAGATTTAGGACACTATTTCTCATGTGTTTTATATGATTTTTTAAGTTTTTTTTATTGCATTTATAAACTTAGATTTGCATAATAATGGAATTAGGGTGCTACATATATTTTTATGCTTTAATTTAAGACAATTTTAAGGCTTATTGTAACATCCCTCCTTTGATCCCCATAATTCTAGTCTAGTTTATTTTTTTAAAATAATTTAAAACTTGAGAATCTCTTTTGTACAGTTTGAAAAATCTTATCTTAGCAGCAGAAGACATTAATAGTAGAAAATATTTACAAATGTTTATTTAAAACTTTACGCAGTAGTTGGGAATTGAGGAGGGAAGCTGTTATTTTTCTTTCTGGCTCTTATCTTATTCATTTTTTGGTTTATTAACTTTGGTCGTAAAACATATTCCGTATCATTAAATTTCTACTCATGTTTTCCATCAAGACCAACTAAGAGCAAACATCATTCATTTTCGTAGATAATATTAGCGACTACACGTCATAAACAAACCATTCTAGGTTGCTCAATCTCGGTTGGCCCCCTTCAAGTTCATTGCCCTTCTTCAAGGGGACAAAATTTACATTATGCATAAGGTACTAAAATTACATTCCAATATCTAACTAAAAGAAAACAAACAACGAGACGAGAATTAAGAAGTGAGCTTTATAGTGGATCATTCAAATTTATTGTCAATCTAATGACAAATACAAATACATCGATCACACAAGCAAACACTGTAATAGATTAGGCAATATAAGCATCAAGTTGTTTTTCTGTTGATCAGCAGGGTGTCTAACCCTAGATGATTTTTTTACCCTTGGCCAAGTGACCTATGTAAGAATCCCAATGACGTCAAGGGTTATGCCTCTGTATATTTGTCGACTCTTTTGATGGACTAAGAAGAAGATACATAAGGCACAATTAATCTCGTACAAGTGATCAAATGCCTATCTCCAGTGTGAGACCTTATCATGTGAACCGCCAATGATTGTTGATAGACTAACTGTCAGGACCCCTTCCCTAGGCAGAAGGGTGGTCCAACTAGCATAGTAACCCAATGAACCCACTCATCTAGTCGAGTTCGCTCAATCATTGTTAAACCTTTCGAATCACAACAACAAGTGATATCAAATAATTTAAAGATTCAAGTGCAAAAGTAAGCAACCATTACGAGGAGTGATAATTGTATTACATATTGTCTGATTCAAAAATATACAGTTGACCATATATACATACATAAAAATGACTAATGTCAAACAAAAAGACCGAGAAAAAGAATCTTTAATGGACTAGGTCATTATCACGCCTTTTTCTTTGTCAATCGCTGAGGAACCTGAAATGTTAGTAGAGTAATGAGCCTAAAAGTCATCGTGACTTAGTGAGTAGTAAAACCAGCATGTTACTCATAACCAACATTCTAAAATAGTGTATACATGCATGAATAATAAAATGATATAGTGCTTGAATGCGTGACATAATATAAAAGCAGTTGCAAACGATGCAACAGTTATAAAAGATCACATCAAAAACATGCTAGTAGAAAAAAAAAAACTATATCTAGGCTATGGTATTAAGTCATCAAACCCAACCTATGGTCATCGTTTGAGTGGGTTGTAAGTCAAGCATAACGGCCACTCAAGCAGGTCGTAAGCTAGACGTATTTCTCGAATACTTTAATCCCACGCTTGGTTCTCAAGTGTCGTCACTTGAGTGGGTCGAAAGCTAGGCAAATTGATCATATGCCCTAACCTTGCGCTCGGATCTCGAATTTAATCTCAATCACATTGTGCACCTTGACCCCGCTCTCGGTCCTCGAACCTATGGTCTCATTACCCGTGCACATCTACATATTTCAAAACCAATTCGATGTATCTCAATTACATGAAACCATTTAAACAATGTTATTTCACACAAATTTTATGTAACGAATACTAGTCAAAGTAACACCTGAATTAAAGTACTAACCTCGAGTCTCGTGCACCGATTTCCCATTGATACTCCACCTAGTCTCGTAGTATACTCTCAGATCTGCATTATTTAAACTCAATTTTAGTTCTTATGAGTAATGTGGTTCAACTGAAATTTGACCAACTAGTCAAACATGGACAACTGGTCAAACTTTGTTAAAATGGGTCAACATGACCAATTTTCGTCAAATCCAGTCAACTTGGGCCAATTGGGTCAAAGCTAGTCAAAATTGGGTCAATTTGGTCAAAATCTTCAATTTTCAGCACTTAGCCAAATTTCAAGCTCTTTGTTCAATCTTTGTAGCAAATTTGCCGATTTTCCTGTGATTAATCCGTATGCTAGATTTAGGTGAAGCTTTCTAGATTTGATCTGAACCTCTTAAATATTTACTAGAATTTTATATTTTTGATTTTTGGACATCATTGGTAGGATTTTTAAGTGGAATAAGAGAAACTTTCATTTCTCAATTTTCATGTGATAGGCAGTCACATTGTGTATCAATTGACCCACTTTCCCAACTCAGATTGGAATGAAATTTGGTATACATGTTTTTGCCATAGCCAGAAATGCCTTTACTAGATTTCAGCCGAAAATACTGATTTTTGGTCAATCAATTGGTCCCCTACATAATCTGTTATGTAACAAGTTTTTCCAATACTCAAGTTTTCTATGATTTTCAATGTCTAATTACCCCTATTACCCCATTGATCCGAGGCTCTTTCTTACATGTTTTGTAAGGGTTTAGATCCTAGAACATTCACTAATTAAGTCCCATTAAAAACAACAAGCAAATATGGCAAAAATCATTATCAAACACATCCTCCAACACAGAGCACACATCAACAAGCTCTGAAATTTTTCTAAGTATTAGTTTTCATATGTAACTAGGTATATATCCTTGCATGCATATAAAATAATGAATACAAGGGCTTAAGGTTTAGGGTTTATACTTCCTTGTAGCCTCAAATGTGGGATTTAATTACTCCAAGTCTCGGTCCAAATTTTCGGGACCCCTTCCCTAGGATGAAGGACGAACCGACTGGCACAGTATCTCAACAAGCCCGCCCACAAGCCGAGCTTGCCAAGACACTGTTAAGCCTCAACATACAATACCACATCACACACTTTTAGAGTAATCATAAGGAATGCAGAAGAAATTTAAAGACACGAACACTAATGAGAACATGATATTTATCCAAAATGGGCCATTATAACATGTGTAGCAACGATAGTGACTATTCATTATATACAGGCTTTCCTCACCCCTATACATAAACCCTCAAAATACAATAACAGAAAGGAAAATACAAAAAAGTCCTACCAAAAAGAGTAAGGGAATGCAACTTTATGTGATGACCACTCCTTTGCCCTTATCCGCTGCTGAAGAACTTGAAAAGTTAGAGTAGTGAGCCTAATTATCCACGGTGGCTCAATGAGTAATGCAGTCTAATTCAATCTTAAAACAAGTATTCCACAGTTAAAACATGTGCCATGAATGCATGAGCAATAGCATTATGCAGGTGAATGCAATAGTAAACACAATTTAAATTCATAATGCAGTCCTGTACCTTCCTTAAAAGATAGTTAAATAATGAAAACATTCGCTGAGGCTCGTAGGCTGTTTGAGGTGATTAAAAATCACTAGATCGGGTTGCAGATAGCTAGGCGAGTCGTGTCGACTTCGATTAGGTTTTATTGTCGTTGCCACCATCGTACGCCCATAGAACCCGCTGGCGGGCACTCTGTGCTAGGTGGTCACCTCTCGGGGTCGTATGAGAGACCGACACAACTCATCCTAACCCTGTACTCTCAGACCTCGAGACTCGGTGCACTTTTCATTTAAAACTCATTTAAAAGAATGTAGATTCATCACAATATGTAATCTCATTTTCATAATGCACTGAATAACAAGCTCTAAGAAATGAGTTAGAAAACACTACTCACTGGGATGCTCCGCTCCCGGCGCTCCTCTCTCAACCGGTCGCGTCCCGCTAGCACTAGGTCCTGCGAAATCGATGCAACTTCTTAACATTAATGTGGGACTTGGCTCACTCTAATTCTACATTATTGGTTAATTAATTACTTGACCTAGTCAAGAATAGTTTAAATATGTTCGTTCACTTTGCCTTGGTTACTAAGTCCATTTGATTGACCTCGGTCAATCTTGGTCAACCCTAGTCAACTCATCATTTGCTGACCTAGCTGGTCAACAGAGTCACACAGGGTCAATTCTGGTCTTCATGGTGTCAATTGGGCCAAAAGGGGTCAATCATTCCCAATTTCCATTACTTAGGCACAAACCTTAGCCTATGACCCTATCCGCGCAACCATTTTTCTGATTTTTCTGCAGGCAATCAGTTCATTGGATTTGAGCCAAACTTTGTAGAACTTTTCTAGACTTCCTAAAGTTTTTCAAAATTTTAAATTACAATTTTTGGACCTCATTTACTAAGGTTTCTAAGCATGATAACAGAAACTGCACAGATCCCGTATCCCCTATGACAGGCAGTGACTCTTTGCCTTAGTTGACCAAGCTACTCACATCAAAATATCCTAAAATTTTGTAGGCAACTTCTAGACATATATAAGGGTCTCCCCACTAAATTTCAGCTCAATCTATCATGGTTTGGTCAATCCATTTTATCTCAGAAATTTCGGCCAGATTGTTGGAAATTTCTAGGTTTAAGGATTCTACTATGTTCTAGTGATATTTTCCCTCATTAAATCACCATTCTATGGGTTGTTTCTTGTGTCTACTTACATTTTATAGGTCATAACACGTCCATTAATCACAACACCAAAAACATGTCTATCATTCCATCAATATTCTGCTATATTCCGACAAACACAAGAGATCTATTCTAGCACCCTACAATCATGACATATTTGCAAGTATAACAAAACACATCTACAAGAGTTCAAGGTCAAGTCTTTATACCTTTCTGAAACCTCTACTATGGGGTCTACAATGCCTCTGGTTCTAGCCCGAAAGGGTACCTTTAAATGTCCTGAATATAGCTCTTATTCTGGTCTCTAACTCTTTCTGTTGGCACTGTTGCAACAATGAGTCTAACAGTCAGCAACAGTGACTTATAAAACACATTAAACATTTCAATTTTTTGGGTTTAAACAGTGTAGACAACCCTCTTCTTGATGATTTCTGCTTTAGATGGCTCCAAGACTGGGCAAACTACTTGTGGGGCTTTGTAGATGGTGGTACAAGCTTCAAATCAAGCTATAGTTTGCAAGATTTGGTTGAGAATTGAGGGAGTTTTGAGCTTGGAAAGTTGGTTACATAATTTGAAAATTCTGGAATTGAGCTCAAAGAAGGCCTTTTCGTTGCATGGGGGTGCTTGCTTGGCAAAGGTGTGGATGACATGTGGCTTCTAGGTGGCACTTAACATCACATGCTGGATGCCTAGTTGGCAGCCTGGATTGGCCACAATGGAGGCTATGACGAAATGTTTAATACCATGGATCATAAACCATGTGTTCCCGTGCGCCGGTCTAGACCCATTTCATTTTTTTTTTAATTTTCCTTTTCCTTTCTTTATATACATATACCATTATATGTATATATGTACGTGTTTTATATTAATATTTTCCATTTTTTCCAAATTATTAAAAATTTTGTAATTCATCATTTTCCATCAAAATGCAAATATTATACTCCATTTTATCATTTATTTAATCATTTTCTCCAAAAATCGAATAATTTTTCCTAAAAATCATATTTTTCACCTAAAAATTACATTTATCATTTTAAAAATTCTAGGATTGTTCCAAAAATTCATAAATCAATCCTAAAGGTTATTTTCCTCAAAAAAGACATTTTCCTAATATTTTCATGTGTTGTCTCCTTAAAATCGCATTTTCTCCTATTATTTTCATTTTTTGTAACAACATTGGAAAAAATTTGGGAAAATTTTGTATTTTCTCATTAAAATTCTAGAAAATACATAGAGTACATATAGTCTCCCCTCCTCAAAATGAATTTCGTCTTTGAAATTTTCTGATGCACTAATGGTCAAGGGGCAACTCCCATAATCTTCGAGAAATGGCTCGTCATATAATCCTCTCGCTCTCAAGTGTCCTGCTTAGCATCGTAGAACTGCCAACGTACTCGTACCATTGATATCTCCTTGTAGCACAGTTTTCTCATGGCTCGATCAACAATGGCTACCAGAGGCTCATCACACGTACAATCCTCTCGCAAGTCAACATGTCTCCAATTAATCACGTGCGAGGGATCAGGGTGGCACTTCCTCAACATCGATACATGGAACATATTATGTACCCCTAATAACTGAGGCGGCAACGCCAATCGGTATGCCACAAGACCTACACGCTCAAGGATCTTGAAAGGTCCAATGTACCTCAGTGCGAGTTTCCCTGAAATGCCAAACTGAGTCTGCCCCTTCGTAGGGGAAACTCGTAGGAGTACATGATCACCGAAGACAAACTCTAGGACCTTCCTTCGGTTATCTGCATAACTCTTCTGTCGGTCCTGAGCCGCCTTCATATTCTGACGGATTCGCTGAATCTTCTCATTCTACTCTTGCACAAAAGTAGGGCCCAAAACTGCTGTATCACCAACCTCGGCCCAACATGCTAGCGATCGACAAGGTCGACCATACAATGCCTCAAAAGGTGCCATGCCAATGCTCGCCTGGTAGCTATTATTATATGCAAACTCACACAGGGGCAAGTGATCGTCCCAGCTACCACCAAAATCAAAAGGTGCCATGCTAATGCTCGCCTGTACCACATGCATCTGTATAGATTGTCAACTCACGGCCTGGTTCTGGTAGCACAAGAACTAGGGCAGATGTCAAATGACGCTTCAACTCAAGAAAGGCTTCCCCATACTTATTTGTCCACACAAATGACATGTTCTTCTAGGTAAGCTTCGTCATGGGAGCAGCGATCCTCGAGAAGTTTGGCACAAATTTGCGGTAATAGCCTGCCAAACCCAAAAAGCTACAGATCTCTGTCACAGTGGTAGGTCTCGGCCAACCTATAATAGCTTCGACCTTAGCTGGATCAACTGAAATGCCCCCAGCTCTTACTACATGGCCCAAAAATCGGACTTCTGTCAACCAGAACTTGCACTTGCTAAACTTGGCATACAATCGATGATCTCGAAGAGTCTGCAGTGCGATCTTCAAGGGCTTAGCATGCTCGTCCCTAATCCTCGAGTAAATAAGGATGTCATTGATAAAGATGATGACGAATGAGTCCAAGTAGGGGCGAAACACCCTCTGCATCAAGTCCATGAACATCGTTGGGGCGTTCGTCACGCCAAACGACATGACTAAGAACTCGTAGTGCCCATAGAGAATTCGAAAGGCTGTCTTCAATGCATCCTCTTCCCTGACTCTCAGCTGATGGTACCCAGATCTCAGATCAATTTTTGAAAATACAGTGGCACCAAAAAAGCTGGTCAAATAAGTCATCAATACGCGGGAGAGGGTACTTGTTCTTCATTGACACCTTGTTCAACTGTCTGTAGTCGATACACAAGCGGAGGCTCCCATCCTTCTTCTTGACAAACAATACTAGAGCACCCCAAGGTGGCACACTAGGGGTAATAAAATCCTTACTCATCAACTCCTCAAGTTGGACATTTAGTTCTTGCAGTTCCTTAGGCGCCATTCGATAAGGAGGAATCGAAATGGGCTGTGTCCCCGGAATAATCTCAATGATAAATTCAATCTCCCATTTGGGAGATAAGCCAAACAAATCGTCAGGAAAGTCTCTAACAACAAAAATCTCATCTATGCTCTGCTGTGAAGGTCCCTCACTAGGGGTGATCATATTGGTCAGTGTATCTATGTCAGACTGTGTCGCTATCCTACGTAGGGTCCTTGGTCTATCGGAAGCACTACCCTAGAAGGTCACAACAGGCTGTTTTGGAATCTGAAATACTACTTTCTTAGCGAAGCAGTCGACATAGGCATGATAAGCTGCCAGCCAGTCCATCCCAAGTATAGCGTCGAATTCTAAGAACTCTAGTACTCTAAGGTCTATAAGAGTCTTAAAGTCATCAAACCTCAATGTGCAGCCCTCACAAATCAAATTGGGGTAAATCCGTTCCCTGGCTACAATGCTCAACACGAGCTATGTAGATGCTCCAACAGGTCTAAGTCCCAATCTATCTACAGCATGCCCAGAAATAAAAGACAATGTAGATCCAGCATCAATCAACACATAGATAGATGTATCAAGTAGGAACATGTTACCCTCTACTAGAGCCTTTGCCGCCTCAGAATATGGGTAGGTGATGGCCTGTGTCGTCTCTCGAGTGTTGGTGGTGGGAGCACTGGAAGCTGGGAACAGGCATAAGGCAATGATATCTCTTGTGGCCTGGCTGACCACACTAGTAACATATAAGCAGTCGTCTCTGTTCGGTCTGGCCTCAGCCCTGGCCTCTGCCCCCAGAATTTCTGCCTCTACCTCTGCCTTGTCCTCCATCTCGGCCTCCCTGCTAGGTCGGTGGCTGTCCCACCGACTGATATGTCTGTATTGGGGTGGCTGCAAGTGTGACTGCAGTAGTAGACTGAGTCTGTGCTCTTCCAGACTGTCCCTCTGTATACTTCCTCTTCCTATGGAACCTGCCTCTTTGAGACCCACCATGATGGCCTCCCTGTGCCTACGAGTGTGGCTAAGATTGGGGCTGCGTCTGCAAGGATGCACTCTATACCATCTGGGTGGTCGGAAGCTGATCCCTACCATCCGCTTCCAACTGCAGTGCATGCCTCTGTATGATATGAAGAGTAGCCTCACTATACGCTGACATAGCCTGTCTGATACTAGCCCTCAACCCTTGACAGAAGAATCCAACTTTCTCCCTCGGGTTACTCACTAGCTCGGGTGCATAGGCTTCCAGTCCGAAAAATCTATGGGTGTACTCCCTAACTGACATATCTCTCTGCTGTAAAGTCAGGAACTTTACCTTCTTATGCTTTCTCTCTGCTGTAGGGACCTAGGCACTCAAGAATAGCTCCCGAAATCGGGCCGATGTAGAAATCTGCCCCTCTATAGACTGAGTGGCCCTCTACCAAACCGCGGCTTCATCCTTGAGCATGTGTGTTGCGAACAACACCTGGTCTCCTCTGACAGCTTTAGTGTCCTAGCATTCGTCTCAATGTTGAGAAGCCAGTTCTCCGCCGCATCTAGACTCGAACCCCCGTAGAACTCCTTGGGCCTCAGATCTAAGAATCTCTTCAGGAGGAGATAATGAGTGGAGTCATCACCCTGCCTCATTGGGGTTACCTCTGACTGGGCTGCAGCCGTCTCCTCCTCCCGGATCTCAGGTACAACCAGCGCAGGAGGTGCTGCTGGCTCAGCCCTCTGTCTCTCGGCCTCAATTCTGTCAAGCCTCTCACTCAGTAATGCCGCCTGGGCGTGACCGGCCTCATTAGATGCTTTGATTAAGGCCTCTAGTCTCTGTCTAGCGTCCTGTCCAAATTGAACCGAAGGTGGCGGCAGTGCCGGCTCTGGGGTCCTGCGTGGTCTCCCACGTCGAGGAGGCATTGTGGTCTGCATAAAAACGTTTAACTTTCATTAGTTCCAAATGAGCAGACCACGACTTCAAACATTAGGGCGACTATTCTTAAGAAATCACCTAACCCACAAGGTTCAAAGTCTAAATCTTAAAACTCACTAACACCTTATGACAGTCCGACTCCCTTCGTGATATGGCCACTCTCACTTGGTTCCTCTTTCTGCCAGTCACGAGTTAGAAAGTTTTGTCTATACTCCCGTGTTGCTACTCTAAGTTTTTTCTAAGGTCTTTTCTCTTTTGTACTTTTGCGATTACTCTCAGACTCTCCTAAGTCAATAACACTTGTTATTCCTTAATTGGGAAAAACCTTAGGCTCTGATACCAATGCTGTCGGGACCCCTTCCCTAGGATGAAGGACGAACGGACTGGCACAGTATCCCAACAAGCCCGCCCATAAGCCGAGCTTGCCAAGACACTGTTAAGCCTCAACATACAACACCACATCACACACTTTCAGAGTAATCATAGGAAATGCAGAAGAAAAATTTAAAGACACGAACACCAATGAGAACTTGATATTTATCCAAAATGGGTCATTATAACATGTGTAGCAACGGGAGTGACTATTCATTATTTACAGGCTGTCCGCACCCCTATACATAGGTCCTAACCCTCAAAATACAATAACAGAAAGGGAAATACAAAGAAGTCCTACCAAAAAGAGTAAGGGAATGCAACTCTATGCGATGACCACTCCCTTGCCCTTATCTGCTGCTGAAGAATCTAAAAAGTTAGAGTAGTGAACCTAATTGTCCACGGCGGCTCAGTGAGTAATGCAGTCTAATTCAAACTTAAAACAAGTATTCCACAATTAAAACATGTGTCATTAATGCATGAGCAATAACATAATGCAGGTGAATGCAACAGTAAACACAATTTAAATTTATAATGCAATCGTGCTCCTTCCTTCAAAAATAGTTAAATAATGAAAACATTCGCCGAGGTTTGCAAGCTCTCTGAGGCGATTAAAAATCGCTCGAGCGGGTTGCAGACAGCTAGGCACGTCGTGTCGACATCGATTAGGTCTTATTGCTGTTGCCATCATCGTAACGACCAACTAGGACTTATTGTCGTTGCCTTATAGTGACAACCCGATTAGGTCTTATTGTCGTTGCCACCATCGTAGGCCCACAGAACCCCCTGGCGGGTACTCTGTGCTAGGTGGTCACCTCTTGGGGTCGTATGAGAGACCGACACAACTCATCCTAACCCTGTACTCTCGGACCTCGAGACTCGGTGCACTTTTCATTTAAAACTCATTTAAAAGAATGCAAATTCATCACAATATGTAATCTCGTTTTCATAATGCACTGAATAACAAGCTCTAAGAAATGAGTTAGAAAACACTACTCACTGGGATGCTCCGCTCCCAGCGCTCCTCTCTCAACCGGTCGTGTCCTGCTAGCACTGGGTCCTGCGAAATCGACGCAACTTCTTAACATTAATGTGGGACTTGGCTCACTCTAATTCTACAGCATTGGTTAATTAATTACTTGACCTAGTCAAGAATAGTTTACACATGTTCGTTCACTTTGCCTTGGTTACTAAGTCCATTTGATTGACCTCGGTCAATCTTGGTAAACCCTAGTCAACACATCATTTGCTGACCTAGCTAGTCAACAGAGTTACACAGGGTCAATTCTGGTCTTCATGGAGTCAATTAGGCCAAAAGGGGTCAATCATTCCCAATTCCCATTACTTAGGCACAAACCTTAGCCTATGACCCTATCCGCGCAACCATTTTCCTAATTTTTCTGCAGGCAATCAGTTCATCGGATTTGAGCCAAACTTTGCAGAACGTTTCTAGACTTCCTAAAGTTTTCTCAAAATTATAAATTACAGTTTTTGGACCTCATTTACTAAGGTTTCTAAGCATGATAACAAAAATTACATAGATCCCGTATCCCCTGTGACAGGCAGTGACTCTTTGCCTTAGTTGACCTAGCTACTCACATCAGAATATCCTGAAATTTTTTTAGGCAACTTCTAGACATATCTAAGGGTCTCCCCACCAAATTTCAGCTAAATCCATCATCGTTTGGTCAATCCATTTTATCTCAGAAATTTCGGCCAGATTGCAGGAAATTTCTGGGTTCAAGGATTCTACTATGTTCTAGTGATCTTTCCCTCATTAAATCACCATTCAATGGGTTGTTTCTTGTGTCTACTTACATTTTATAGGTCATAACACGTCCATTAATCACAAACACTTCGAATTAGTAATATGCAACATCAAAAACATGTCTATCATTCCATCAATATTTTGCTATATTCCAACGAACACAAGAGATCTATTCTAGCACCCTACAATCATGACATATTTGCAAGTATAACAAAACACATCCACAAGAGTTCAAGGTCAAGTCTTTATACCTTTCTGAAACCTCTACTATGGGGTCTAAAATGCCTCTGGTTCCAACCTGAAAAGGTGCTTTTAGATGTCCTGAATACAGCTCTTATTCTGGTCTCAAACTCTTTTTGTTGGCACTGTTGCAATAGTGAGTCTAACAGTCAGCAACAATGACTTATAAAGCACATTAAACGTTTCATTTTCTAGTTTCTACCACTTAGATACTTGAATATTCATGATAAGGAGTAAAATGATGGATTTTTACCTTAGCGATGTGCCTAGAGTGGTTCAAGAATGAGCTTTACCAAGGTTGCTCCGACTGTCTCTGTTATACAATTGTGACAGTGAGTAAGTAATCAACTCAAGGGTCCTAAAATCATGTACAAAGCCTTATTTTTCATTCTCTAACTCTTGGAGATCAAAGTACATACGAAAATGAGGAGAGTAAACCATTTTACCTTCAAAAAGGAACTGGAAATGGCCAATGTCCAATGCTCCAAAGGTGGTTCCAGCACACACTTCTTTGTTTTTCTAGGTTTAAACAGTGCAGATAGCCCTCTTCTTGATGATTTCTACTTTAGACAGCTCCACAACTGGGCGAACTACTTGTGGGGCTTTGTAGATGGTGGTACAAGCTTCAAATCAAGCTATAGTTTGCAAGATTTGGTTGAGAATTGAGGGAGTTCTGAGCTTAGAAAGTTGGTTATAGAATTGAAAATTCTGGAATTGAGCTCAAAGAAGGCCTTTTCGTTGCATGGGGGTGCTTGCTTGGCAAAGGTGTGGATGACATGTGGCTTCCAGGTGGTACTTAACATAACATACTGGATGCCTAGTTGGCAGCCTGGATTGGCCATAATGGAAGCCATGACGAAATGTCCAAAACCATGGATCATAAATCATTTGTTCCCATGGTTTTTGTGCTCAAAAATAGCTAAAAATATTGGAAATTCGGTTAAAAATCGCACAAACGGACAAAAGAGAGGTGGGGCTGGTTTGGATTGGGCGCATGGGCCAGCCCATGCTGGGCCCGCAAGGGCTCGTGGGCTGAAAGCCCGTGCACTGCCACACGCACGGGTGGGGCCTAGGGCCCGTCCGCGTTTGGCTTATGCGCCGGTCCAGACTCATTTTATTTTTTTTAAATTTTCCTTTTCCTTTCTTTATATACATATACCATTATATGTATATATGTACGTATTTTATATCAATATTTTGCATTTTTTGTTCCAAATTATTAAAAATTGTCTAATTCAACATTTTCCATCAAAATGCTAATATTATACTCCATTTCATCATTTATTTAATTATTTTCTCCAAAAATCAAATAATTTTCCCAAAAAAAAATCGTATTTTTCACCCAAAAATTACATTTATCATTCTAAAAATTCCAAGATTGTTAAAAAAATTCATAAATCAATCCTAAAGGTTATTTTCCTTAAGAAAATACGTTTTTCTAATATTTTCATGTGTTTTCTTCTTAAAATCACATTTTCTCCTATTATTTTTATTTTCTGTAATAATTAATTTGAAATTGAGAAAAATGGGAAAAATTTTGTATTTTCTCATTAAAATTTCAGAAAATCTATAGAGTACATATATGTCAGATCCGTCAATCCGATGTCAAAAATATGGGTCGTCACACAAATAAACATCCTTGGCTACAAAAAAAATTGTCTCAAAGTTGCTTCCAAGAACAATTTTCTGCTGGAACTGCTAAAATAGTGTACGACTAGTCAACTTTAGCACTTTGTAAACCATGTTTAAGATCTCAGTTTTTGTTTTCTATAAATTGGAGATTGAAGTGCACATGGAGAGGATCAAAATGAGTGGTGTTACCTCAGCAACAAACCTCAAATAGGTTAGGAACTAGCTTCTCAAAAATCAGATCAACACACTTTCTCAACAGTTCCAGCTTCCAACTATGTTGAGTAGCCTACTTTGATGGTCGTTTTCGTCACTACTGGCTGTGCGATTTGACCAAGGGAATGGGGATTCTTTGAGAAAGGTATGAGAGCTCTATAATGGCTGCTTTCTCAAGATTTTTGGGTTCGGAACGAGAGAGAACAAAGAGGATAAAGTTGCTTGGTCAACTGAAAAATCTACTCAAAACTATGTTTTTGTTGCATGTTGGAGCATTCTTGCATGGCCATTGGATTGCCACGTGGCTCATGAGTTGTCATGCAACGTGCTTAGAGACTTGGCTAGCAACCTTGATAAATGATCAAAACCATGGCTCAAAACTGTGGCTTTTGTTGGTTTTGCACTATTGTTCTTGCTGAAAATGGTAGAAAAACGAAAAAAAGGAGGGGAAAAACAAAGAAGAAAGGAAGGAAAAGAGAAAAGGGGCGCATGGGCTGCCCACGTGCTTGGACTAGTCCATGCACCAAGCCCAGGCGCTTAGGCGCCTGAGGTGGCCCACACAAGCCCAAGGTCCATGCCCTTGACCCGACCTGCATAGGCTCGTGAGCCGATGCGGCCAAACCATTTCTTTTGTTTTTAATCCTCTCCTTTATTATTATTATTATTATTATTATTATTATTATTATTATTATTATTATTATCATTATTATTATTATTATTATTATTATTATTATTATTTGATTTGTTCAAAATTTTCAATTACACCACCAATTGCAATATTTATACATTTTTCCCCAAATATCACATATTTCATTCAAAAATCAATATTTTACCCTAAAAATAAATATAAATTCTAAAAAATTCATATTCTTACTAAGAATTTAATACTTAGCCCAAAAAATCATGTTTTATTCAAAAATCGCATTTCCTCTATAATTTATGTATTCTCTTCTCAAAAATTATATTTTTCAATTAATCTAATTTTCTTCAATTAAATGGTTAAAATTAGAAAAAATTAAGAAAATTCATGTATTTTCATAAAAATTTAGAAAATACATAGATCGAACCCACAAATTTTGTATCTCAAAAATATGGGTTATCACACTAACTGCCCCTTGAAGTGGGTTATCATCTTTTTAAAACGTGATTTTGTATATGATCATGCAACATATTAATGAAATCATGCATGGTATTGGATAGATGATCATCAATAAGGTTGCAACGTCAAGACTATTTTCAACAGGGATCATATATCTTGTTTCACTCTCCCCATTAGTGTTATGCATTTACGGTAATTTATGCGAAATTGTCATTTCATGTGCATTCTATTTTCAAGCATTGAGATCAACATATAAACTATGATTCATGTGCATGTTCTACTTCTATCATAATCTCATATACATGGGCATAGTGTCTTCGAACTTGAAACACCCCCTTTTTGGTTTAAAAATAAAAATATTTAAAACTCATTTCTTTATACTTATATGTACATGTGAGAGTAGATAATCTTTTTGAGTAGATATATTAGAAAAATATTTGATTTATTTAAAAACTTGTTCCTCATCTTTGATTACTTATTCAAGTTGGTGGGGCAACCTCCAGTTATGGTGGCCAAACAGAGTTTGCTTAAAAAACCATGCCTTCATAGGATAACCTACCTCCTGTTTAATGTTTAACTTTACTTGGAACAAAGCTTACCCACTATCAACTTAAACTTGTAATCTCTATCTCAGAACTATTAAAACAATTTTCTCCATATTCTAGGGTGTTATTATTATTTGAGTCATTTCTTCATCCTACTAGTTTATTAGTTTTAAAACTAGTTTTTACAGTACCCCACATTAGGGTTCATATATTGATCAAATGGTCCTTAATCATTACATTCATGGTCTTGTACATACTAGTGTTTAAGTACATCACAAGGCACAAATATTAAGAAAATAAGGATAGTAAGTTTTGGCCCAAGTCTCTTAGTTGTTATACTAATTCCTACATTTGAAAAATAGAAGGGGTGAGCTCTATGAACCCAGTGGATCATTCTAATTCACAGACAGTCTAACAATATAACAAACATATCATACAATCAATCACTTCCATACATTAAGTGATACAAAAAGTAAATTGTTTTTAGTCGGTTGAGGTAGGGTGGCTGACCTTAGGGTATTTGTCATACTTTTGCCCAAGTAGATCCTGTAGGAACATTATTGGCGTCCAAGCTATGAGTCTGTATGTCCAACAGTCCGCAGACTTAAAAGATATGCAAAGCACGATCGAGTTTCTTACGTGTAATCACACACCTGTCTCTTAATCGAGACGTTAACATGAGAACCACCGTTGATTGTCCTTAGACCAATCAACCCCTCCAAGTGTATTGTTATCTTGTTAAGAATGATTTTGTATTTGGTCACTAACATATTCATGCATATTAAATGATAATTCTCTAAAAGATAGATTCTTTGTACCCTCAGCATATGAGTATAAGGTGTAACATTCATTTAATCATATCGTTACTATGCTTGAATTCTAAAATGACATGTTCTCTTAGACTATAATCATCTAATAATTTATGTGCATATCATTCCCTACGTGAACAACATCATGTATATGCTCTAAATCTATCATGTCATGTGCATATGATCATAATAAACAACATACATTCAAATCATATTCTCATTATTCACATAATCAATGCAAATATAAGTATTTAATCGTAAGATCAATAAAGGGTGTATCCTACTACTACCTAGGCCATTTATGTCTAATATACAAACAAACACGGTCAAAAAGTGTGTGAGTTAGAAATCATCTTGTAATACCCCAGAATTTTGTAAAAAAAATTTAGAATAAATAAAATAAGTCAAATAAATTAATCTTAAAGATTTTAAGAAATTTTGGGTGCAAATGGTGGGTTGGCACATGAAAAATAAAATAAATTAGAGATATAGTGAAAATTAAACAGATAAAACCTTAATTTGATAATTAAAT